>PVIJ01012083.1:0-51486 GCA_004024925.1 Scalopus aquaticus | reverse complement strand
ACTCCCCAATATGCATTGCAGGCTGATTAGTGCACGTTCTCGTCCGACACAAAACCCGCTGACATTTCTTGTATATATCTTAGTAATTTTACGATATTTTGATTTAATTTCTTGTGCCATTTCAAGATAAAACTTCAGGGAAACATGCATGTCTCAAAAAGTTGCATTGAAATAACTCAATTCCCCGTAATCACTAATAAACTGCAATGTCCCCTGAGAGGGGACATCCGAGTGATATGCTAGAATTCCGATGTCCTCTGAGAGGGGACAGTGGAGTGCAAAGGGATAAACTGCAATGTCCCCTGAGAGGGGACATCCGAGTGATATGCTAGAATTCCGATATCCTCTGAGAGGGGACAGTGGAGTGCAAAGGGATAAACTGCAATGTCCCCTGAGAGGGGACATCCGAGTGATATGCTAGAATTCCGATATCCTCTGAGAGGGGACAGCGGAGTGCAAAGGGTTAACAGTACAGAGTCCCTGATCCACCTAGCTCTGAAGTAATAAATACTCTTGATTTAAGCCATGAAATTCTGAAGTAATAATATGTTAGCTAACCATAGAAAACTAATACAACATCTATAGGATCATTAATTAATCAGGAAAAGAAATATTAAGCTCCCTTTATAATAAGGTATCTGTCATGATTGATGTTAGAAATACCAAGACTATCTATGAGTGTATTGGCATATATAAATATGCACTTATATAGCATTTAATTACGGATTTAATGTTTAATTATTAATTCATATCTTTGTTCACTCAATATGTATTAAAAGCCTTTCATGTTTAAAAATAAAAGTTCCGAAGATGTCCTTCATTTAAACAACACACACAAAAACAATTCAGTATTCTCTTTATATCAAATGGCTTCTTAGCACAATTTACTTGCTGTTAGAATTACATTTTCAAGTTAACAAAGATTTGTAATATTACCTAGGGTAGGGAAATTAAAAAGCAAACCCAAGTTGCTTGCTTATTTTTTTAACTTACTACTGGTAATCTCCTGTTATAGCTTATAAAATATCAATGATTAGTCTCCTAATTCTCAGGTTGTGCTCTTCAATTATAGGTTATCTCAAAAGCCATTGAAACAAAAAAGCCATGCCTTGGAATCCCCATCAGGGATTACTCCAAGTGTAACTGATCACTACTACTAATAATATTAATAATACTAATATCAGTAATTTTTATTGTTAGTAAACTGAAACAGTAGCATTTTATTTTCCTTTTAAGGGAATTAACATGACTATCAACTGTTCCTCATTATTTCTTTTTGATATTTTTGAGGTATTCATTTTAGGGATAAAAACATATATGGTGAAAATATTGAACATCTTTTAGATTTTAAAATGAGAAGAAAGGGACTCTACATGGGTATAGGTTATGTATGTATGTAACGGTGCTGCTGAAAGACTGTCTAAGGATAAGGCTTCCCCTTGACAAAGGGCTACATTGTAGACCACAGTGGGTAGACAATATGTTTCTACTAATAAATACAGTTACTTATTCTATCAGTGGCTGTTTTATCCTGGATTAAGACTGTCTTCACAGCTGGAAGAATGTTGTTTATTTTGAGACACCGTTTCCTTCCCATCCTTCCTTTTAATCTTTGTGTTGAAGTCAGGACTTCTGAAGTTGAAAATATGGCTCCTGAAACCCTGAGGGAAGAATGAAAGTTTCTGAAAAGCAGAAAAATCAAAACCAGATCTCTTTGTTCCTTAAATTGTGGTAAAAGAAAATCACTAACTTATAGAAGACTTCGAAGCCTCACTGTCCCACACAGTTCCTTAAGTTTCAGTATTTTAAAATGGTCTCATCACACACAAAGAAAGTGGTAACTCTGTGAGTTGATGAGTATGGTAATTAGTGACAGTGGCAAGCATTTCACAGTGTATGCATGTATTAAATCATCATGTTCTTCATCTTTAAAATACCTGGTTGTACAGCCAAGCCCATAAAATTTTTATTTGTCAACCCTACCCTAATAAAACAGGGCAAAATTAGAAAATTCTGATTATAGGAAGTCAAAGTGAATTAAGACTCCCCAAAAATAAAGCACAAAGGGAGAAATTTAACACTACTAATTTTAGGGAAAAAAAATGTGGCATGCATTTGGAGTGAAGGTACCTGTCTTCATACTCTCCATTGCATATCACTTATCAATATGTGGAATAGTATGTTACAGTGATTTTTAAATAATATTTATTTTTTCTTTAAGCTGTGGATTTTATTGTAACAAAACTTAGTAGTCCAATATATAAAAGAGGCAAACTGGTACTTCCTTTGTTCATCTTATAACGAAAGCATTGCATTTCCAATTCCCATAGTAAAGAGGACTTCTTATAATTCGACCTGCATAAAATGTTTTTACTGCATTTCTAGGTTTTCAGAAAGAATTTCAAACCTGTAAATATCCAAGAAAAGGAAAATAAAGAAAACTTAAGGAAAAGAAACATACAAAGTTAAACGATCAGCAGACAGCACCATGGCAACTTAATAATGACGGCATTCACTTAGCAGGGCCTTAAAAGGGGTGAAACTGAAGCGATGGAGAACCTGGAATAAAAGCTGAGAGAATCTGATCTAAGCTGAATTCTAAGGGCATGTTGTCCAGAAGGGCCATATTTTTCAGGAATCTGAGTAATATGTAAGCTTAATATTTTGTTAAGTACTTGAAAAAAAGAATTATTAAGAAGTTAAACTGTTTTTATTCCAAACCACAAATCAATAGAAGAGAAAAAAATGAAACATCATCAAAAGAAAAAAATTAAATATGTATAGTCATGCATAAGTTCTGATTTATTATTAAACACATTAAATGTAATTGATCTAAATTGAGAGAAAGGTTGTCAGAATGCTTAAAGATATCTACACAGGTGATTAAAACTTTTAAAGATTGTTTTTTGGAAATGCAATGGAATTAAAGACACCAAATATAAAATAGTAGTTAACTTTATATGTGAGGTGAAGGAAACAGATTAGATAAAAAAGGTACTTACAGTTAAGAATAATTATTAGTAATATTTATGTTCTTGATACATAAATGTTCTTGATTACAATAATTTTAAAAGAAACACAGAGTGTGAGTTTTGGAAGCTTAGAAAAGTGAGTTCTGTTTACTGTATGACATGAGTTTTTTTATGCATTATACTTTTCAAATGTTGCACATATTCTATCTTATATGTTTTATTACATAATTTTTTCAATTGTTATTTTTATTAATGTCTTTTACATTACTGTATATTCCCCATAGGTTTCCCACCACCAATTCACCCGTGTACCGTCACCACAGTCCCCTGTGCTCCCCTCTCCCCCATTCTTTTTTTTTTTAAGATTTATTTATTTATACATACAAGCTGGGGTACAGGCCAGAGACGTGGGGAGGCGAGAGGGTTCACCAGAGACAGAGTGGGGAGCAGAACAGGCAGATCAGAAATACACTGCTGAGGGGAGCGGCAGGCGAGACAGGAGAGGCTGCCACACCATGTGGGATTCTCCCTGGCCGGGCATTGAACTCGCATTGTGCGCTGCTGACAGCTCCACAGCGGAGGCCCTCTCTCCCCCATTCTGATCCCCAATCCTCCCCCCTCTCTCGCTGATTGTCGCTATTGTATTTGGTTCCCCTATATTCCTGTTATAAGTGAAACCATTCAATATTTTTCTTTTTCGTTTTGGCTTATTTCGCTGAGCATGATCCTTTCTAGTTCCATCCATGTTGCTGCGAATTGCATGTGTTTATCTTTTTTGAATGCTGAATAGTATTCCATCGTGTATATGTACCACATCTTCTTAATCCATTCATCTATTTTGGGACATCTGGGTTGTTTCCATATCTTAGCTATTGTGAATAATGTTGCAGTAAACATACGGGTGCATGTGTCTTTGGATTAGTGTGTTTATGTCCTTTGGGTAGATTCCCAGAAGTGGTATTACAAAGAAACAGCCTATTGTCTGGGAAAAAAATTCTGCACTCCATACAACAGACAAGGGACTGATCACAAAGATCTACAAAGAACTCACATGACTCAACAAAAACAAATCAAAAAATCCAATGAAAAAATGGGCAGAAGAACTTAAAAGACACTTCTCCAAAGAAGAAGAGCAAATGGCCAATAGGCACATGAAAAAATGTTCACCATCCCTCATAAATAGGGAAATGCAAATAAAAACCACAATGGGATACCACCTTACACCAGCAAGAATGGCACGTATCACCAGTGCTTTTCAATATAATACTGGAAGCCCTAGCCAGAGCAAAAAGACAAGAAAAAGATGTACAAAGAATACAAATAGGGAAAGAAGAAATTAAACTGTCACTATTTGCAGATGACGTGATAATATACAAAGAGAATCCTAAAAATTCCATAGAAAAACTACTCAAAATTATAGACCAGTTCAGTAAAGTAGCAGGATACAAAATCAACACACAAAAATCAGTAGCCTTCCTATATACAAACACTCAATCTGAGGAAGAAATTAACGAACCATCTCCTTCAAAATTGAAACCAAAAAAAAATAATAATAATAATAAAATGCCTGGGAATAAAGCTAACAAAAGTTTATACAAAGGAAACTATAAGACACTGTTAAAAGAAATAGAGGAGAATACACAAAAAAATGGAAAGACCTCGCCTGCTCATGGATTGGAAGAATTATCATTATCAAAATGGCCAAATTACCAAAACCAATTTACAGATTCAATGCTATTCCAATAAAAATATCGGTGACATTCTTCAAAGAAATAGAACAAATATTGATGAAATTCTTATGGAAGCACAAAAAACCCCGAATAGCTAAAGCTCTGCTGACTATAAAGAAAGAAAATGGAGGGATTGCACTCCCTGATTTCAAACTATACTACAAAGTCATAATAATTAAAGCAGCATAGTATGGAAACAAAAACAGACACACAGACCAATGGAATCGAATAGAAAACCTAGAAATAGATCCACATATCTATGGACAACTAATCTTTGACAAAGGAGCAAAGAATAGTTAATGGAACAAGGTCAGCTTGTTCAATAAATGGTGCTGGGAAAACTGGTCTGCTACATGCAAAAAAATGAAGCTAGACTCAGCACGTCATGCACAAAAAACAAGTCAAAATGAATAAAAGACCTGGACACAGGACCTGAGGCCATAAAATTTATGGAAGAAAATGTACGCAAAACTCTACACGACATACATTTCAGCAAAATCTTTAAAGATGCTCTTCTTGAGTGTTCATCAACATACTGTATCTTTTAGGAAGTGCTTCTAAATATCCAAAGTCACATGAACATGTGTAAGTACCTGTACGTTTTAGTTTCGATGTTTTTTTGAATTGTTCTAAAGCTGAGACCAAATCCAATCTCAGCTTCTGCCATCAAGTAGCATGCATAGTACTTGTTGAAAATCTAATTGAACCAAAGTAACCTAATACCTAAAGTCACTTTCTGAACATTGTCTTCATTTTGAAATTATTTACAAATCAGAACAATTGTCCATAGTAGCAGAAGAGCACATTCAAATGAAGACAGATTGGTCAAAGTTAAACACAGGAGCGTTTCATACGCTCTCAGAAGCAGTCTTGGAGCCTGCATATTCGTCTGGAGAGCCGCCCCTAAGTTTGGAGTTGTATGCCTTCTTATTGAGAGACAAAGTTTACACCATAGAGGCTTTTCACACTTTTAACCTAGTCCAAGGTGGTGATATTTATAGAGGTCACAAAATCCATTTGTGAGAGAGCGAGGTTCAGCATCCAGCTTTTCTAATGAAATCCTGTGCTCATCTCATAATATAATCTAAGGGAAGCTGGAGGCTCTAAAATGTATTATGTCAGTCTATAAAGTACAAGTTTAGGTATAAGAAAATCTTCTTACATTCACATGTATCTTCTGGTAGTTTCCTGGCTTTCTGAGAACGTGAGCCATCTCTTTTGTCAGCCATCTGCCTATGTTTAAACATGGATTGAAAACTTGACTAATGCCACATGGGGCATCAAGACTGGAATCTGGATCCTCTAATTCCAATTTCACTTTATTTTATGTAATTGCTAAAAAATAGCTGCACACATGCTTGCATCTCCACTCACCAGATGACATGACAACTCCACCAACCGTGAAGGTGTGAGCGTATCAATATTCTTGGTGGTTCCAGTAGTGTGTATTTGGATATAGTCTCAGAATGTGCTCGAAAGCAGGATGTGGGAAGGAAGAACAAAGACATCAGGAGGATGTGTTATGATGTGTTCATGACCCTCTTCAATGATCTGAGCCTGTGCTAGTGGAGAATTATTGTCAACGTGACCCTTGAAATGTGAAACACGTGATTTTTGCCTACACTTTGTTCCAGTCTAACATTTCAAGGATTTGGGTCCTGTTGGTAGTTTAAAAGCCTTTGCCCAAAATTAACACAATCTGTTGTTTTTTTTTCCCATATTTGTTCAGGCAAAAAACGCAGGTCCTTGATTTTGCCTGTATCTCATTGTAGTTTTCTTGTCATTATAGATTCTATTTCATGGAGGAACAAATAACAACCTTTAACGAAGTTGTTAAATACCCTGTACAAATACACTATTGCTTGCTAATTTTGGTCAGTCATACACAAAGGATTGATTCATTGCACGGGACAAGCTCAATGGTTATTTCTTAGATCCTGTGTTGGCAGAATTCTGTCTGACAGCATTCCATAGACTGGGTGAGGGTGGGCAAAGCTGATAATTCAGGTAAGTTCTGAAAGGAGCTTATAAGATGAGACCCTGGAGGGAGCAGTGTCCTGCACTAGAAAGATTACCCAGTTAGAACTAAGATAGATTTCAGTTCAGTTCCCAAGTCTGTCCTTATTATCTCTGTGAACTTGGACACATTACTCAGTGATTGTGAAGCTCAATGAAAAGTGATTCATAATGGCAACCTCTTACGATGTTTATAAAAATCACGTTAGAAACTCTGGAAATCCCTTTGCTCCTTCCTGGACACACAGTAGGTCTGTTTCTTAAGGCACAGTCCAAACTGTCAGGACAGATACAAGAAAGCAATGCAGTGCCTCAAATAGGTGACAACATATTTCCAGTTTGCATGACTGTCTGGCGCGCTGGAGTCCAGGGGGGGAACAGTTCTGCTCAGGAGGAATTGAAGACCAGACACAGGGTTCTTTCTGCCCTGCTGCTCTGCTGCCACCTGGGGTGCGGAGCTGGAGGTAGGTTCAAAACTGGGCCTCACAGCATGTCAGATTCTCAGCGAGGCACACCGCGTACGATCCATTGACCTCTATGGCGATGTCATTGGGATGTTTGCGACGGCAGGACAGGGTGACACAACCAAAAACATTTTGGTTAAACAGGAGGAGGCCACTGCACAGAGCCTCCGGAAGCTTGTCTGAAGAGACAAGAAGAGGAGACACTTAGGGGAATCTGTAGGAATGAGCCATCCACAGGATTGTGATATTTGGGGGGTGAATCAGCAACACACAGTGGTCTTAGAAGGGACAGAACAGAGTCACAGGAATAAATACCTGGCCTCTTTCTCCTCTCACAAGCTGGTCTGGTTAGTGGGGTCGCTTTCCATGTCCTGTTCTCAAGGACTAGTGAGCCTATGGCGGCTGCTCATAAAATCAGCCGCCCAGAGCACAGAGTCTAACAGAGGGACAAAAATGCCATGATCGAACCATTCCTGTTCTCCCTCAGAAACCTTTTTTGTCATTTATCCTGAAGAAAGTGGATGTGCCCCAAACAGACAACATACAAGGTCCTCTCCGCTACTATATAGTCACAGTGCATTGTCCATTTGGTCACACTCTGATCTGACCAGACTTAAGTTACTATCCACGCTGGTCATACAGGTAACGATGAACTGATACAGCATAGCAGTTGATGGCACCTCTCTCTTTCCATTCTCTAATACCTTCTGCTGGCATCTTGGCCAGAACGGGTCATTCATGTGATTGGTTAACCCCAAACTCAGTTTCTTCAGTGTCCATTGGTGTAGACTTGATTGTTTTGTGTGTTTTTCCCTTGATTAATCCTGGCTCACAAGAAACACACAAGAGCTTCCCTGGTGAGCAATCTTTGTTCCACATAATTCTCTGGCTTCCATTTTTTACAGCAGCCCAGTTTCCCCTCATTAGGGAATTTAACTCTCCTTCCAGTGGTCAGATGGGCATTCTTTATAGGAGACTAAGGTGATAAAAATGACCAAGTTCTGGCCCCCGTTTAGCTATATTACTGGCAAACGCTTCCTTCCTTGGATGTTTGAGCTTCCCAGTGGGTTGAAGAGTCAGCGACAGAAAACAAATTCTTAAGGACTTCATGTGGAGTAACAAGGAGAGAGGCCACTCGACTTTGCCCAATTTGCATAGGGGGAGAAGGTAACTACAGAATACTGTGTCTAACATGCTACAACTGAGACTTTAGAAAGAAAGTGTAACATTTTATTTTTTTTATATTTATTTATTTATGCATACAAGCTGGGGCACAGACCAGAGGTTTGGGGCGGCGAGAGGGTTCACCAGAGACAGAGTGGGGAGCAGAACAGGCAGCTCGACGGAAACACGCTGCTGAGGGGAGCACCGGGCGAGGCAGGAGAGGTCTGCCACATCATGTGGAAATCTCCCAGGCCGGGTGTCAAACTCATGTTGCCGCTGCCAACAGCTCCACAGAGCAGCACTTAACCACTGCACCACCCGGGAGGCCCAGTATAACATTTAAAAAAGACATTTGCTTCTATGTGACATGAGAAAAGACAAATTCAAACAATGGGCACAAACTCAGCACATTCCTTCCCTTGTTGGCTATTCCACTATGGCAATGCTTGGATAACGATGAAGCTGATGAATAGGAATGATGTTCTGCTCTGGAATGCACACGTCCTGTTAAGGCATCCACATGTGGTGTTCCTACCTCTTGCTCAGAAGACACACTTAGCGTAAGGTTATTGCCTTAGTCTGAGCTCTAGAACAACACCATAGGCCTATGGCCCTAAACACCAAATATTTCTCATAGTTCTGGAGGCTGAAAGTTCAAGGTCAGAATGTCTCTAGATTCAGTGTTTTTTGAGAGCACTTTTCGTGGTCTGCAAACAACCACTTTCTTTCCCTCACATGAAGAGAAAAAAGACAAAGGTCAGACCTCTCTTCCTCTTCTTGTGAAGGGCAGGAACTCAACCCTCATGGCCTCATTTAAGCCTGGTTACCGCCCAAAGGCCCACTTGCACATGCCATCGCCTTGAGGCTTGGGGCTTCTGCTAGGAATCTTGTGCATACACAAACATTCAGCCCACATTATCAATACAGTTTAACAGCGTGGGGCACTATATACATGAAGATCGACTGTTCCATTGTGTGATGGGGAGAGCGTCATTTTTGGCTACACTGATTTTCTCTGCTAATGATAACCCTTCTAGAAACACAGAAACCATTGGTATCATCAGATAACTTGGTGATTTTCTATTGCTCCTGAAAATGTAACTGGCAATCAGATACACTGACCACCTTTTCCTGGAAATGTGTTAGAAAATGAAAACCTGGTATTTCTTTCTAGATCTATTCAGTTAGAATATGCATTTTATCAAGATTTCCGCTGATTTTTATAAAGGTTACAGTTTGGTGAGTGTAGCTAAAACTCACTTGTTTTTCCGAATCCACTTTGTTCTTGGGTTCGCCAGCTTATTAATCAAGTGAGGTCTCAGGTGTCCACCTCCCTGAAGTTTTCATTACTTGAGGGTGGTGATAATCTCTGCAGTGATGCACACAAGCAGCTTTGCTGTTACTTGACTACCTGGATGTGAGTCTGACCGCTCTGCCATTTTGTATTTTCTCTTTGCTTTCATGGTATGCAGCATTTCGGCATTCAGAAGCACATGTCTCTTAGACATGTCACACATCTCAGTAGTCACTTCACAATTCCATTGATAGGAAATTCGGGTTTAGCTAGCTGTCAGGAAGACCTTGTCTATCAGAATATTCTGAAGATCACGCCACTCCTCTCACTCATTGCTACCTTTCTACCCCTGTGGCCACATGGTCTCCGATTTTGCTCTGATTTTACCTACTGTGACCACATTTTTCTCCTTTAAATCAAGAACCTAAACTGGCTGCAGTATTACACTTGTTCATCCCCCTCCTACAAAGTGCCATCTCTGAATTTTTCCAAAATAGTGATGCCCCTATCACTAAAGCATTTTTTACTGTTAGGATAAAGAGAACATTCTTCCAGATTCAAACGTTCCAGTGGATGTGACGTCAGCCTGCCCAAGAGGCTTGTGTATACCCCATCCACTTCAGCATTCTCGTGCTTGGACCTGTGCCCTCCTTCCTCTAGAATATGCCACAGACATGCTGGGATTTCTTCATCATTTACTTGAGGCAAAGCAGTTAGCCACCTCTCAGAATATAAATGCCACTCCCCAGGGCTCAAGCCAGCACTTTAAATCCAGAAGTCTAAGTGTGCCCAGATCAATACATTCAGGTTGATGAGGTTTCATGACTTGTGTGCCGCCTCTGATACCTTCAGAAGACAATCTCAATTATGATATCTGGGCTCAGGCTGACCACATTTGACAGTGTCATGCAGTTCTCTCAGATTGACTAGTTTCGGCCAGATATTATACTTTTATGTTGGCAATAGGTTAGGAACTAAATCATTATGAGTTGGGGGGAACTGAAGGGTTGTCAGGCTGGACTCTGGGGAAAATACACTGAGAATGCCTTCCGAAGATAAAGGACTTAAAAGATTTTTTTTAAAGATTTATTTTTTATTTTTATTTATTTTATTTTTTTAAAGATTTATTTATTTTTTTTATTTATACATACAAGCTGGGGTACAGGCCAAAGAAGTGGGGCGGCGAGAGGGTTCACCAGAGACAGAGCGGGGAGCAGAACAGGCAGATCAGAAATACACTGCTGAGGGGAGCAGCGGTCGAGGCAGGAGAGGTCTGCCGCGCCATGTGGGACCTTCCCCGGCCGGGCGTCGAACCTCCGTCGCCGCTGCCGACAGCTCCACAGCGCAGCGCCCAACCGCTGCGCCACCGGGGAGGCCAAAAAAGATTTTATAAGTAGGGAAAATTTGGTTCCTTCAGACCAAGGGGAGAGAAACGCTTCCACAGAGAGAGAGATTCTACAAAATGTTAAGAGTTCGGGTTTCTCAGTTTGTATGTACCATACCCAATATCAGGGCTTGGGTCTCCTCCTCACTTCCTTACCTTAACTTGACCTTATCTGGTGGTATCAAGCATTTAATTGGGAGTCCTCAATCCATGTAATCAGACTCTGGGTCTGAGTCTCAATCTTATCTTACCCAGAGATTTTTTGTTGACTTTCCATCCATTGTTTGAGTTACATTTCCAAAATCATCATTTGGTCATTTTTCTATGTATTATTTTTTGGACCAACAGCTTACTTCACAGTCCTAATGTTTACTATGAACTCTGTGCCATTAAGTGCCAGAGTGCCTTTATTTCTACATGCTTTTTTTGTGTGGTCTTTTTTCTGCCACCAGGGAAGACATTAGCTGCATGAACATGTGTACCCCATAAATGTATTTAAAGGTCTGTTTCTGGATGGTTTCCAATCAAGGACTCTAAAAATAGTGGTGGGTGAAGTGCCAGGGGAAGAAGGGAGTAGAGATGTCAGCTCACACTAAATATGCTGAGTTTAAAGAAGAAACTAGAAACAAAGATGGAAGTAGGTTACGTGAACCCAGCAATAAAGGAGCTATTGTCTTCCTAGGCCTGAAGGAGAATGGAGAAAAACTCCTTGGAACCCAGAAAAGATAACCACAGCTTTGTAGGATTTGCTATTGGTTTGGTTTTATAGAACCTTTGTTTCTTTATATTCCATCTTTAAGTGACATCATCAGGTATTCTTTCTCTTTCTGATTTATTTCGCTTATCATAATAACATCCCCCGCCCCAGTTCCACTATGTTGTCCCAAATGGCAGAGTATCTTTTTTGTATAGCCAAGTAGAATTCCATTGTGTAGATGTACCATATCATCCTGACCCTCTCATCTGTATTTGGGCACTTAGTTTGTTTCCATAAGTTGGCGATTGTAAGTAGTGCTGCAGTGAATATAGGAGTGCACATATCTCTTTGAATTAGTGTTTCTGCAAATTTCAGATAGATACTTGGGAGTGGAATCACTGGGTCATGTGGTAAATACATCTTTAATATTTTGAGAAATTTCCATACTGTTTTCTATAGGGACTGGACCTGTCTATCTTCTCAGCAATAATGTACAAGGATTCCTTATACAGTAGTAGTAATTATTTCAATAAATTAATTTTTCTTTCCTTGCAAGCCATTTTAAAAATAAGTTGTACTGAGGAAAGCTGAGTTTTAAGTGATTGCAGTCAAGGAAAAATCAAGAAGGTAACTGGAAATTATGGAGAAATGTTTAATATAAAGAAATTCTGTGTAGTTTAAGACACTGTAATGGTTAGAGCAACAGAATGTATCTTGAAAATTGGTAAATGCAGATTTAGGAGTTACCATCATGGTTAGAATTCATGAGTTTGGCTTGGATAGAGTTTTTTGAAGATCAGGAAATACAGAGCTATGGTGAGAACCCTAAAAAGCACCAAAATACCTTCTTTTCTTCCACTTTTCTCAAGATAGAGCATCCCAGATTCACTTTGCAGTGTGATAGTACATTTTCATTTTTTTTCAAAAGGACTTGTATTTTAACTTGTATTTCTGTGGGAATATATTCCACGCTCTAAGTGTAGGATTATATCTTTCAAATGACAATTTATAAACTTCAGAGAGGCCAGTAGATAGATACATTTTACATTCTCTTAATGTAAAAGAAAATTAACTTGGATTTAAATACCTTTTTCCTAATTCATGTATCAGGGACTATGAAGATAGACTGTTACCCCAGTTCTATGGAGTTAGCTAAATCAGTAGTTGATGTGAGCAAGATTAAGAAAATGACTTTACAACATACTCTCACAGATCACGATATCACTGAATGTGCATTCTGACATTAGCCTATTTACTTTAAACATTAATTTTAAAATAGGGGAAAAGTTTAATGTAGTAGTTCAATAGTTCATTATGTTAATTGTATTTAATTAAATATATTTTAATTTATGCAGAGGGTATTATTATAGACATGTTATTGCAAACTAGGATGGTATCCAAGGTTTAAGTAGTTGCACACAAAGAATTCCTATGAAAAACACCAGAAAGATTATTTTCAAGGCCTTTGTCTTTCAAAAACCCTGATGAAAGAAAACATGATAGCTTTTCACTAAAAATATAATACTGTCAGTTACCGGTCTTTATTCATTTATTTTGTTTTAAATCATTCAAGTTCATTGAAAGATGAATTGTTTTTCTTGACAGATATGATTTCCTAAGTCATATTTATGTTTCAAAGAGATGAATGGCTCAAAAGAGGTTATTGGGGTTAACTAAAGTCTTCTTATGTTCTATTTCAGTTTTTGTTTTCTACAAGCGATAGTGTTCGTGTATTTGAAAAAGCAGTGAGATTTGGCAGACTTGGGTAACAGAACTAACATCAGCTTAAATTCTTTGATGTTCAGTGTTATTATATTCATAGTTTGGTTTTACACAGTCTGAATTAATTCAATTTGTAAGGTACTGTAATAGAACAAAGGTAATTATGAAGGATGTGTCAACCTCAGTTAAAATATTACTACTTCAATGTGCCTTTTGAAAAATATTTCTTACCATAATTGTGGTGAAAGAAATCATATTTTTAACAAATCTCTTTTTTGGAGGTAAAACATATCTAAAGTACATATTGTAATACAATAATATGCAAATAATAAATTAAAATATGCAAAATAAGTTTCTACCTTGCCTTATATGCTATCAAAAGGAGCGGGCAAAGCTGTAGACTCGTCTCACTGGAAATAGAAAACAGGGATGAAAAAATATATATGCCTACTTACTTATGTATGTTTGAAGATACAGCTAACTGCAGATGCATTATGTAAAAATAATTCTAGTTGCAGTCCTTAAAAAAGTGTGGAAAATACCCAATGAAGAAAGTTCAACACAAAGCACTAGCTAAAAAAGTTCAATTTCAAACGTGTTTTTCTTAAAGAAGACTTCAAATATTTTACCGCATATGGGTGAAATGCATGCACACACACAGACACACACACACACACACACACACACACTCTTGTGTTTTTCTCTATACTGATTGTTTATATAGCTATCTGGACTTCTGTTCTTCAATTTGTCCAACTTGTGTTCAGATGTTCCTTGCTTCCTATGCATATGTTTTGCCTTAATGATTTTTGTTTGTTTGTTTGTTTGTTTGTTTGTATGTTTGGGGTGCTGTGGGGTTACTTAGTTTGTTTCTCTTCGAGGAAGAAATAGAAAGTGGTCTCAGTCCTCTTGGGGAGTGTGGTCTGCTCTTGGCAGAAAGATCAATTCTGTTCCCTCTTCTCACTCTTCAGAGCAAGCCCCTTTCACTGCTTCAAGAATCCCAGATTCCTGAGCCCACTTCCTTTTGGCTGGCATTTTGAATTGATCAAAAGTTTTCTTTTCCTTTTTTTTTTAAGATTTATGTTATTTATTTATGCATACAAGAACTGGGGTGTAGGCCAGATGTGTTGGGGCGGGGGGGGAGGTGAGAGGATTCACCAGAGACAGAGTGGGGAGCAGAACAGGCAGATCTACTGAAGTACACTGCTGAGGGGAGCAGCGGGGAGACAGGAGATGTCTGCTGCGCCATGTGGGTCAGCTCCTTGGCCGGGAATTGAACTCGCTGCAGTGGCTGTGGATAGCTTCATAGTGCTGAGACTTAACCCCTGTCCCACCAGGGAGGCCTGATCAAAAGTTTTCTAATGGACTGTGGTGGAGAATTACGCGTGCTTTGGTGGTGAGCATGGTTTTATAACATACATCTGACATATGAACCTCTACCCCCAATTCATATACAGTGCTATAAACACCTGTTATTGCATTAAAAATAATACAATTCAAAAAATGTTTTTGAACACGTGCACAAGTAACATGAGGTAGACAAAATCTCTTAAATATACAACCCTCATAAATTTGTATCTTTTGTTATTTTTGTTTTTCCATGATTTTCCTCATATTTAATATTCCTCTTTAAAATATTTTAAGACGTGGTGAAAGCAAGAAACTTCTCTATATTTGTTTTTTCAACAACATATTTCTGTTCAGTTTGCTCCTCAAAAATATAGCCCATTGTTCACTGGTGTTGGCAAACTTCAATATACAATAAATCAAGTTCTAGTGGAAATCTGATGAGAGTGTGGGTGGACAAAGTCCTTGCTTTTCTAAATATTGGGAGATGTGTGACTCTTACTGAATCACTTCTACTTCTAGACCATTGCGTTTCTTTCTGTTGATTTGTAGGAAATTGTACAGTTCTTCAAGGCATGTACATTTTTCAGCAGTTCTTCTTACCTTACTAGTTACATCGTTTTATTTCCTTTTAAAATTATTTTTGAGCTGGCATTATTTGCAACATTGTATATGTCTAGGTTCACACCTCTTCCAATGTAGTTATCCCACCTTGTCTACCACCAGAGCTCCAATAGCCTGTACTATAGTTTTGCTTAAATAAAACAAAATTAAGTGAACATAGGTTTAGAAGCACAACATGTCATAATGGGGTATATTGAAACTACATTTTCAGCTCTGACTTTTGTATATTCTCTTACATTCAAGATTTCAATTGAAAATATAAATAGCATCTCCAGAATTGTGTGTTTTGAATTAGACTGCTAGAGTACATACATCTGAAGTGCTGGTGCCAGTGACACATACTGCAGCTGGAGTACTGATATTTGTTCTTTGCTTTTCACTGGCCTCTTTGTATTTAGTTAGAAACAAATTTAATATTTTTTAAACCTTCAACAAGGAAGTCTATTGACTCCCAGGTCTCTTGGTTTTTCAATGATAATTTCAGATTCCATCTTTAAAATTTTAAACATTAATTAAATAAAAACATCTTTAAGTAAGAAAGGAAAGCATTCTGTAAAGAATTTAGTTTTATTCACATTCTATAAAGAATTTAGTTTTATTCTTACAACAGTGCTATCTTAAAAAAATGAAATGCATATCTAAATGACTGCTTTTAGCTCAACATCCTGTTATATTTTAAAGTGCAAATTTTTCCCTTGTGGTATCAAATCAGTTTACAAAACCTAGTAAGATAGCATTGAATCATAAAACACAGATCAGGCTTTAAAAAGATACCATTGATAAGAAAATAAAAATATGTGTTTAATCTTCATAAATCAAGCATTAATCACATCTGTCTTTTAACCCATCTAAAATAGTTTGGACTCAATTAAAAACATAGTGACTCAAAATCATTTTCCTAAGTTACTTACCTGAAATAATTCATTAAATGAGTCAAGAAGTTGATATAAATGACTCTTGTGGTTTTGCCACAGGCAGAGATTCCACAAACTCTGGACTGTGTACATGGCGAGACCTTGGACTCTTCATAGGGTGGCCAATGCTTCATTGCCAGTTCCTGAAGCACCACATTGCGGGGTTAACTACTGCTGCAAATTGATATTTATAGACACCCCGCATGACATGACACAGCCTTAAATATATGCATTCAGAACACTGCTCATCTACTATATTTTCAAACTGCAGTTCATAACCCACTAATGACTTGTGAAATCCATTTATAAACCATAGGGTAGAATATGATGGTCAAGTCTTGGAATTCAAGTAAGAATATGTATCTTTTGTGAATGTATCAGTGTGTGTATATAATCTATGTGTGCACGTATATATGTAGATGTAGATATATACACATGTACATGGATGTGTCTGTGCATGTGTGTATGTGTATATGTGTGTACACCTATCTATGTGCATGTGTGTGCATATGTGTGCATGCATTTGTGTTTGTTTTTATCCATACCATTGCCAAAATGCTTGATAAACACTAAATGAATTGAAGCTAGAACTGATGGACTTTCTTCAAGCTATTATTTTATTAAAAATAAATGAAAGTCTGGAAAATAATTAATGTGAGCTTTTTGGTGCTGTATTATATAGTGATATTTCTTCTGTGGTGATATTCTCTGTTGCTTCCTGTGTCTTCAAAGTAGCCTTCTGCTTTCACTTCCCATATTTCATCTGGAAACCACATTCCTCTCTCTCTCTCTCAGGCTAAGTGAGCATATGTCAGTTCTTCATGGCATGTCAGGAAATGTGTTAAACATTGGCGATACAACAATAAATGTAACACAACTTCACTCTTAAGGACCTGATAGTTTATTGGGGGAAAATCCCAGGACAGTAAATTAAAAATTATTTCTCAAGTAGAGGTATCATTAGAACTCATTGAAGCCATGGGTGAGTGAAAAAGAATTCACAGAAGCCCACTTTTTAAAGGAATTTAGAAATAAAGAAATCTTATCTAGAGACTAAGAAAAATGATTCCCTAGCAGAAAGGAATAAAAACACTTTGAGGTTGCTTGAAACTTGATAAATAGGAAAAGGAGCAATAATAGTGCCTGACCCATCAGCATTTAAAGTTTAAATGGCATCTGAATGGCCTGTCTGGTTCTGTGTTACCTGTCTCAGAGGAAATTCTTTCAACTATACTGATAATATAGAAAACAGAAAATTTTATTCTTGCTACATGATTTACACTGTGTGAGAAACAGTCTTTTGTGCTATTTTGCTACTTCTCTCTGTTGGTGACTGAACTATAAAATCTCCTGACTACTTTTGTGATGTGAATTCAGAGATGTCCTAAATTTAGTGCTTCCTTTGGGAAAAAGCCTGTACAGTCCCTAAAGAATCCTAAAACTAGCCAAAAATCTGTAAGATGTAATTCTTTCCACAAATATATATATATACATATATATATATATATATATATATATATGTATTTGTTCTTAACAATTCCTACTGCTCTCTGATTCATCTCTATAAATGTTCAAACTTAAGAAAATCTATTCTTACATGGTTTTTGCCATATGTACATCAGAACTCTTTTGCTTCTATGAATTCATCCAGAATGTTTCCAAAATAAAGAAAAAATCAGAGGCAATTCTTTCATTCAACAAAATTTACTGAACATCAATATTGTGCCAATCGGTATGTGATGACAAATAACGGATCATTCTGGTCTTAATGGCTTTACTTTGTGGGGTTAACAGTGTTGGAGACAAATGAACAGTATGGTGAGATAGGACTTAGGAGAAGTCCTCATTTTCCTTTATGCAATTCCACGGGACCTAAGATAAGAAACGCTGGAGGAGGACCAGGTCTGGGGCAAGCATCATGAGTTGGCTTGGGAACCTTCCACATGCCGTTAACACTTCTAAGTGGAAATGTTAAGTAGGCAACTGGACATGTTTTCTGGAGCTCAGATGGGTCCTTGGTTTGTTGCAGCAACATCATGAATGAGATTTACAAATAGAAAGAGTGAGAAGAGAAAAGGTCTTGGATGTGTGTTTGAAGAGCTCCAGCATCCTCATGAAAACTGTAAAAAGAAATTCTGGCATGTGTTCCATTGAGAAACACAAATGTATGACTCTTCAGATCATGGACTACAGCTAAAGTTAGTGCTTCATTCTTTCATTATGACTGATTTTATCAGTCATGCCATTCTGTCTTGTCATCTTCTTGAGGTCAGATTATTTTTCTTGCTGTGTGGGTCATAAAACTTGGATAGGTTTCAATGTTTGTTTTTAAGTTGAATTAAGCAAACACTTTTAATTTAGTTCTAAGAACACAAACTAATGTGTGCATTTTCTTTTATGCCATGAATTCATCAGGAGAATGAGGTAAAGTCAACTAAACATTTTTGCGCCAGTTTCAACATTTATAAAGAAAAGCATCAACAAACCATCAAATTATTACTGACCAATTTTTATTACAAGAACATAGAATCAGTAATGGGTACTATTGTCAAGTAGCGATAGAGAACACTTCTCTCTCTTGAGTTGAGAACTGTGGTAGATTACTGGAGGAAATCTCCTCATGGAGAGTTGGGGGACATAAAGTTATACTTTAGAGTAACTTGGAGTATTTAGAGGAAGTTACACCTCCTAGACTCAGAAACTAGGAAATAGGTAGCTTCCTGGGATGGTTAATTTTATGTCGCTGCTTGATTGGATCATGGGGTGCCCGGATATTTGACTAAATACTATTTCTGAGTGGTCTTTGGGGAGTTTCCGGATGAAATTAGAAACAGAAAGTTGAGGTGGTTTTCCCTCCTCAGTGTTGGTGCTTCTCATCCAATCCACTAAAAGCCTGCATAGAAAATGAAGGCAGAGGAGGCAGGAACCAAGTCTTTCCTGCCTGGGTGTTGGAACTTAAATGCTGACCTTCTGCCCATGGTGCTTCTGCCCCGAGGCCTTCAGACATAGACTGGACTGAATAACCACCCCCGGAGCCCGACTTTCTTGGTTTTCCAGCTGGCAGATAGCAAGCTGGGGGACTTCTTGGACTCCGTGATAGTATGAATCCCTTCCTTATAACAAATCTCTTCCATTGCATCGTTCCCATTGGTTCTGTCCCCCTGGAGGGCCCTGGCTACTGACTTTCACTTCCAGTTCCTTGGTCACATTGTCGTGGAATTCTGACACCATGCTATGAAGAATTGGGAGTACTGATTCTAAAATGAAAGACAGTTGCCTGTAAGCAAATGTGATTGCTTGCCCTATGGTTTATTCCTTCTCATGGAAAATGGAAAAAAGAGGCTAAGACAAACTCTGATTAACTCAGTTTTTTCTAAAATTGAAGATACACACCCCGATGACGACCACAGAGGAAATTGTTCAATAGTTGATTTGTTCATGTGTATAGTAGCAAAGGTAACTATGTGGATCTTACTCTGTATCTTGAAAGAGATGTAAATAGATGAGAGCAAAATATATGACAGTATCACAGGCTATGTTGGCCAGCTGACATTAAGAATGTTCTTGTTTTTCTTTTGGTTCTGCAAGAAGATTGTAATTCTATAAAAGACCAGAATAAATCTACCCTTAACCATGGGAAAGTATTAAAAATAACTGGAAAACTATGTATCTAGAAAGCTATAAAGTAATAATAGTAATCACAGAAGTATGTAGTAGTAATAATTGCAGTTATAATAGCAAAGTTATGAAAAAAATGCAAGTATGAAAGTGAATAGTAAATTTGTGATATTGATGCTTTTTCTGACCAGTTTGGTTTTGCTTTGCAATCACTGAAAATTTTATAGTGCTAGACTATTTTAAGGGCAACTAATTCAGTAAAATTGTAATTTTAGCAAATTGAAAGGTTTAAAATTGATTAAATTATTTATATGCATCTAAAAATATCATTAGATAAGATTTAGCCAATGTTTATACATCTGGAAATTTAATGTTAGTTATAAGCTGTTTTTTTTTTTTTTTTTGCTTTATAGTTTATGTTATTTATAGTTAAAAGTTTTAGAGGAATACTGGCTAAACAATTTTATAAAGGCAATCAATTGCAAAAAATGTCTAGGATTAGAGACTCTTTAATAATATACATTTATATATATAGAAACAACTTTATAGTGTCAATCTATGACTAGACCAATGTCTTCTTGATTCTTTGTTTTTGTTTTAACCTTATGAAAGATTGTGTCATATAAGCAGTTTTGCAATGTGGGTAAACAAATTTACAACATTGTGATGATGATTTTAATCGTTGATGTTAATTATGACACAGAGAAAAATGAGATTCCTAGCCAAATTATAGCTATATCGAAAAAATAGATCTTTATACATGTAGAAGTAAAATTCTGAACTAAATTTTTCAAGAAAGGTATTTTGTGGTCTTTATTAGAATTAAGTGCAAAATTGACCGATAAATATTAAATGAATACATTATAGAAGAGTAAAAATCCATAGTCTCTTGGATGTGATCCATTCTTTGCTACAAGCACCTCACTTGACACTGGCTAAAGAGAATTGTTCAATATGGCCCTTCACATTTTATAACACTTAAAACATTAATAGCAAAATAATAGTGACAGAAGCCTTAATAACACTCTTTCCTTGGGGATGCCACAGGACTTTAAAAGTGCTGAAAATGTTTTTTTTTTTTTATTTTAATATAATCTTTTGTCATCTAATAATTATAATATTTTAGTGCAATCTGTCAAATCATGGTTATGCTGCTAGAAGCCAAACATTCTGCTAGTCTCTGTTCAGAATGTGTGAGGAAAAGCAAACTGAAATAATAGAATTTGTGGAAAGTATCTGTAGAATTTTCTGGGAAGCTTTTACACAATTTGAAGATCAAATGAAAGCATGTTGGGAGCCAAATTTGCCTTCTGAAAATAGCGTGTGTCTCTGGGTTTTGTGACATGCTTGCATATTTCCAGATGCCCAGTACCAGGCAGACAGTATCCTTCCAGTCTTGAAGAGGACTCCATTTTAATAAAGGAGAGTAGGTTAAAGGACAATTTGAATATCCTTGCATACTACTTCCACAGCTACTTGATGTGGATTGTACTTAGCTACAACCTGCACAGGTTCTCTTTTGGAATAAGGCAAGTAGTGTTCAATGCTGAGAAGAACTGGAGTCAACAGTTTCTAGACCCACCTCAGCAAGCAAGTGTGGGAGATAAGTTCACCTTCGTGATACTCAGTTTTGTCTTCTGGAAAATATAAGGAGCCAAGCTCCGTATTCTGTGCTGCAGAGTTCCACAAGATATAGGGGGCTGCCTGAGTGCTCCAAGGTGGGGGGCAAAGAGATTATACTCTGATCTGATATTTATATTAGAGTGTGCTCCAGATTTTCAGAAGTTTGAAAATAGTACAAGCTGGTAAAAATAACTGAACATTCTCTCAGGTTTCTTCTGGCTTTTTTAGTCTATGAAATGTATTTCCATTCTCATTCTGTTGTTTCGTAATATTAAAAAAAAAAAAAAAAAGCAGGGCCTCCCTGGTGGCGCTGCGGGTTAAATGCAGTGCAGTGGAGCTGTCAACAGCTGCTGCGTGAGTTCAATGCCCAGTCAGGGAGATTCCCACAAGGCACAGCAGACCTCTCCTGCCTCGCCCACTGCTCCCCTCAACAGTGTATTTCCATCGATCTGCCTGTTCTGCTCCCCACTCTGTCTCTGGTGAACTGTCTCACCGCCCCATACCTCTTGCCCGCACCCTAGCTTGTGTGCATAAATATTTTTTTTTTAAAAAAAGCAACTTCCACCTGATTTTGAGTTACTGTATCTACTTAGGGGCATGGTTTGTTTTTCCAGGGAAAGCTTTATAGTAAGGGATTCCAAAACAGACTTCCTGTGACTTGTTACATAATCGATATTCATCCCAGAGTTGAATACATTTGACAGTGTCCATTTTTTTAAATTTAAGTTTAAATAAAAAGGTATCTTTCTCCATATGTCCTATAATTATCATCAAAGAAAGCATGTTATAACATATGCCACTTCAATTCACCACTTCTGTTAGTCTGTGAAATTCCTCCAGATTAGCTTTGTTTCAGAGTGATGAATTTTTTGTACTTAACATATCCCATTGGGAAAGCAATCTAAAGCAAGAAGACAATATAAACTCTTTTTACAACTAAATATCAAATTACAGATCTGAAAGCTTTTATGAATTTAAGGTAGAGAACCAGATTTCCTAGCATAAATGAATTATGTAATATTCACATTTATTTCATTGAGAGGTTACTAAAATCCTTTTTTGTGTTGTTAGACATATATATATTGGGTATAGGTTATTTATACCAACAAGTATGTCTTTTGTATAGTTTAGCACATTTTCAAATAGAGAAAGTAAGAGTTTGCCACCAAAACATAAAAAAGTGAAAAAAAAATTAAAGAGGCAAGTCAATATCCGTTGAAGTTAATGTGAAAAATTTATTGTTTTAGGGTTAAAAATAAAACTTAGAGTCTGAAAAATTGAGGGACTCTGGTAAATTAATGAGAATTCCTGGAAATTCTAGAAATCCCTTGTTCAGTTTTTGTCCAAAAAACTGAAATCTGTGATCTCTAACTTTTCAGAATGACGACTAAAGAATACTTGAAGGAAATAATCGTGCTGTATAAATACTATATATCCATGCAAACAAGTATAAGTTTTCATGTTATGTATTTCCATATATACAAAGCATCATCATGATACATACTGTAGATTTGAACTGAGTTAAGTTGTAGTTTGTAGTGTTTTCTCAGTTAAATTCCAGTCTCACCTAGCACTGCCGCCATTGGCTATTCCCACACTGACTAGCTGACTCATCAAGTGGGACCCCTGAAGTTGGGGCCCCCGAGCTACCTGTCTCCCTGAAGGGACTGTCTCTGTATCTGTGCTTGTGTTAGGGCTTTAACCCACCCCTAGGGGCTTTCTTAGTCATGAGGACACTCAGGGGATTGAATATATCGGAGGCTTAGCCCTATTCTGGATGAAGGATAGGATCCCTCGAACATTTTTAGGCATTATTTACTTGATTGCTCAGATTTCCAGTGAGAAAGCCCCCGTTACCCAGAGTGGCAACTTGATCACTGGCATTTCCTCCCTCCCTCCCTTCCTTTCTCCCTCCCTCCCTCTCTCCCTCTCTTTCTCCCTTGCTCTCACTCTCGCTTGTTCTCTCTCACTCTCTCGCTCTCTTTCTTCTTTTTTAGAGATTTATTTAGTTATGCATACAAGAGCTGGGGTGTAGGTCAGAAGTGCTGGGGGTGGGGGGCGGTGAGAGAATTCACTAGAGACAGAGTGGGGAGCAGAACAGGCAGAGCTGCTGAAGTCCACTGCTGAGGGGAGCAGCAGGGAGACAGGAGAGGTCTGCTGCGCCATGAGGGAAGCTCCCTGGCCAGGATCGAACTCGTGCTGCAGTGGCTGCTGATAGCTTCATAGTGCTGAGACTTAACTCCTTATGCCACCAGGGAGGCCCCAAATTACCTTTCTTGACTATTCCCCTCCCTCTTCCCTCTCTTACTCTTCCTGGGATTATGTCCCAGAGAAACTACCTGTATTCAGATCCTCTCTCAGCATCTCTCTGAAGGAAACCTAGTCTAAGAAACCAGTATACTTCCAAAAGTACTGTATGTTTGTGTGATGGTAATAATTACTTATGTAATTATTACTTCAGGTGGAATCTAGACCTATCCTTTGTCTCAATTTTATAGACATGCCGGAGAAATCTATAGCTGTAAGCATATTAGCAATTATTAAATATCTATTTTCTATGTGAAGAAACTGAGAACCAGAAAATTGAAATTTACGTGGTACTCAAGGGGAAAGGTGAATTAGTCGTTGAAAAAGAATCTACAGTTTCTTTTACAAAAGAGTTTTGTCCATTCTCTTGAATTTTTTAAACTATAGATACTCAATTTTTATAAAGGGAGCAAGAGAATACAAAATACAGAAATGTTGTGTAGTTTCCCAAATAAAAATCACGTTATTTATTCTTGGCCACATAGTTTTATTCTATTCACAGTTACTATTTAATATTTGAACACATAGATCAGTTCAAATGAAAAAACCCATGTGAGCACACCTTACTGTATAGCAGATGTACAGCATGTGAGAGCAGTGAACTATTTATCAAAGTTGTTTGGAAAAATAACATGTTTCTGTTCATTGAATGCCCTTTTTGCTGTTTTCTTCTCCCTATTATTTCTCAGTGTCTTACAGGGCAATCTTTCTAATGCTTCCCAGATGCATTTGAAAACATTCTTCAGGGGAGGTTTTCAGGTCAACTCAGGTGGGAAAAATAACTCCAGAGGCCCATTAACTTGACTGAAAAAGACTTTAGAATCTGTCTTCTGTGGTAGGAAGCAGTTGAAGTCGTTCACTTCTTTTGGCCATAGTTGGACTTACTCTCTAATATCAGGGTCATCCCAAGGTTTGGGTAGGTGAGTTTTCAGGACTTGAAGATCTCTCTCTCTAGCTTTCTCCCTCCCAGATTTGTATTGTTACATTGTAGTCACTGAATTCTTCAAGTCTTCATTCTGATTACTTAAGACAGTGTGAGTTCCATCTATTTTGGGTCTACCTGTGTTTTTCACTGCCCAGTGTCTTTAGAAAACTAAATGTTTATACAGTTTCCAGAGTTTATAGTTATTCTTTCCGTAGTGTTGGCTAGCTGAGAGCTATCCATCTCAGTGTTACTGGAAGTGGAATACCAATTTTGTTTTAATTGTTATTTTTACCCCACATCAATTCTTTTTCTACTAGTTGATTGGATTTGCTACTACTAACATTTGTTAACTCCATAGGGCACATGTTAGTAAAACTTTCTAATAAGTTTGAGTTGTTCCCTGCTCTCCCTCTGTCCCAGTCACTTAAGTTATAATATCCCACTGAGCATGTTCCTCCCCATTACATGTTTTCTCCATCAGGTGATTTAGCGCTTTACAGGGGTCCTCTCTCACCAAATGCCGAAAGCCATCCATTTTTTCCCCCGCTGTACTAACTTTTATAAGGAGTTATGTCAAAAATAAATCTCCTTTCCAACAGTTTTCCTTGCAAGTATACAACTTTTGGTCTCTTATGTCTCTAGTTATTTACAAGATCAGAATATCTTCTCCGGGAATTATTTAAATAACTAATTTTATCCAGTTTCTCATCATTCTTCCACTTCCATCATGCACATTATTTCATTCCAGAAAACAGTTGAGGTGAAACTTTTAATATTCTTCTATATTTTAAACGCTAGAAAAAACTTAGTCCATCTAAGTACACATATTGATCTCTCAGCCAAAAAATTATTTTATATCCAATGTTCCCAACCTCTGATTAAAACATTCCACCAGTTTAACAACAGAAAAATAAACAACCTGGTCAAAAATGAGCAAAAGGCCTAAATAGACACTTCTCCAAATGGAACATTCAAATTGCCTATAGACAATTGAAAAATGTTCAGCATCACTTATGAGGGAAATGCAAATAAAAAAACACAGAAAGATGCTACCTCACCCCTGTGAAAATGGACCATATCAAAAAACTGGAAACAGCCAATGCCAGTGAGGATGTGGAAAGAAAGGAACACTCACTGTGGTGGGAATGTCATTTGGTACAGTCTCTGTGGAAAAAGGTATGTGATTCCTTAAAAACCTAAAAATGGCAATATCGTATGACCTAGCAATAGCACTATTAGGTATTTACCAAAAGAATATGAAAACTCTATTATGAAAAGATTTATGCACTCCAGTTTTCATAGCAGCATTATCCACAATAGCCAAGTATGGACTAACTTAAGTGTCCATTGACAGATGACTAGATAAAGTAATTGTGGTATATATACTCAGTGGAATACTACACAACTGTTAAAAATGAAATGGTGCTTTTGTTTTCCCAAGACAGATAGACCATAGGGTGATTATGCTAAATGAAGTAAGTCAAAAAGTGAAAGACAGACACCAGATTATTTCACTTATTTGTGAAATAAATAAGGTTTGCCACTGTATTTAAAATAAAATCTAAATTCCTGTGTTAGCCTATAAATCCTCTTCTGATCAATAAAACAGTTCTTAGACTCTTAAAAAATATACTCACTATCAGAGGGAATGGAGGTGTGGAAAGAAAGGAGAGAAAAAGGGAAGGAAGGGTACAAGAGAATGGCAGGTGTGTTTTGGTGAAGGATATGTGAAGCATGTACACATACGGAGGTGTAAAGATATACTTACTTGTCCAAATCATAATATGTAACTATACAAGTGACTGAAAAAATAATAAAATAATTGAGAAAAAGTAAAAAAATGAAAAGTAAAATTCATTTCCATGAGAATATTTTGTTTTTTTTTTTTAATTTAAGAATTCTCATGAATAACATAAGTTATGTAATGCCAGCTCAGTAGCTTACACCCAGTAGCCTAGCATGATGTTCAACAAAAGATATTAAAATTCACAAAATAAACTCATCACTCTTTAGTTTATGAAAACAAATAAAAAGCAATACCCCTTTATTCTAACGTGGGCAGCTGATTATTATACAGATTGGCAGTTGTCAGGTATCAGAGTAAAAACTAACCACAAATGCAAAAAGTAAACAATTTAAAAATTTGAAAATTGGCCCTCGCTGGTGGTACAAAGGGTTAAGTCTCAGCACTATGAAGCTGTCCACAGCCATTGCAGTACCAGTTCGATCCCCAGCCAGGGAGCTGACCCACATGGTGCAGCAGACCTCTCCTGTCTCCCCACTGCTCCCCTCAGCAGTGTATTTCAGTCCATCTGCCTGTTCTGCTCTCCACTCTGTCTCTGGTGAATCCTTTCACCTCCCCACACCTCTGGCCTACACCCCAGCTTGTATGCATAAATAAATAAATCTTTTTAAAAAATTGAAAATTGACACTAAAAGACATGATGAAGCAGAACAAAGCAGGACAGGCTACATTAGCAGTAGAAACAGTGACCTCGAGAGCTACCTCTTAAACAAGGGGCAATTTGGGGTTAAAAATTCAACTATGCAGAGAAAGTCCCGTGATGAGGACAGGAGAGAGGGTTAAAGAAAACCACAGCATTGAAATCCTAAACCAATATTCCTTCAACAATAAAAATACTAAAATAAAAATCATGCTGTGCTGCCTGAAAAAAAAAAAAAAAGGTCACTGAGGTGCGCCATTTGTGAGTAATTTTTCAAATTCAGGAATGTCTGGATCCCAGGGAGAGACAGAAGAAAACAGGGAGAGAAGGAGGAAGTAATTCAAGAGCTGATTTTGAGGGTGGGTAGGAGCGAGATTAGAAAAGGATTTATAGGCTCACACAAGGAATTTAGATTTTGTTTTAAATCAGCTACCACTTGAATGGTGTTAAGTTGGGGTATGGGATGAGATGACCTCCACCCACTAAGAACACTCAGACTTCTGGAAGGAAGTGGACAAGAGAAGTAGGCCAAGTCAAGTGGGACCTGAACATGTTCGTTCTTGTAGTTCTCCTTCTGTTTCTTTCCTCAGCTGATACTGTTCATGCAATCTATTCCTAAGAGAGTCATCATTATTCTCCCCAATCCTTGGCCATCAGGTCCAAATTTGTTAAATTAAGTTTTTATCTTGGAGGATTTTGACAGCGAAGTAACACAGCCTGCAAAGTGGTGGTTATCTGTACTCCTCTCTAAACGCCTGTCTGCTAGAATTGAGCTGGGATGAAAGTACTGGTTGAGAATCAAAAGTCATACTTGCTAACAGATTATTCTTCAAATATGCTATTTTCTACAAAATGAATGTCAAATAGGACTGGAGCTGTGCACTTAGTTTTAAATATATGTAATAGTTACCAATGCTTTGCAAGTATAATGTATTACATAAATAATGTAGTCAAGGTTCAGGCTTGACTTGTCTTATCTTTCCTACACAGTGATGATAAACAATTTAGAGCTTCCTCTCTCAGTCTCCCAAGTTCCTTTTATAGCCCTAAAGTCTGCTCTTGAGTGTTGTTAAAGAAAAAGAATTTTTTATTCTGACAACTCTGATATCCTTTGCATTTCCACAAATGAGTGAAAGGAAGATATTGTGTGAAGGGATTTGATTTGTAACACAATAGCTGCTTTTCCTCAGCTAAAGTAGAGAGCTTGGAACAAATTTACATTAAGTGTGTGTGCTTATGAAGGAAGAAATCAGCATTTGGATTTGAAATATGTTGAACACTATTTTTATGAAGGGAAAGTCATTCCGTTCAGCTATGATTTTAGTTCTAACTAACTAGCCTTCATTTTCTACTTCTGGATGGCTTGTTGGTTCAGCTTAAATCTTCCACATTGTCCCTTTTTTCCCTAGGAAGTAGATTTAAGAGTGTAGGCTCTGCTGTTAAATTTTACAGCTTGGTGGTAATAAAATATCAAGGAAGTATTTTCACGGCCTTTTAGCAATATAGATAGATGGATTCAGAGTAGAGAAATGCATTCGGTTATGCAACTCACCTGGTATATGCCCTCTTTTAATTGATGACAGATCTATTAGTTACATAATTCAAGACTCAAAATGGATTTTGTGTATGCCTCCTAGTTACAGTTTTTTTTCTTTCCCCCATCAATGATACATTTGAAAGATACCGAAAGGTTAAACCACTGGTGGTCATGGTTAATGGGAAACATTTGAATGGCAGATGGTGGGATAAACCACAAATGCACAGCTTGAGTTGCTTCTTGGGCCCCAGGAGACAGAATAATGGACTCAAACATAGCTGTGTCTCATTTACTAAAACACATGTTACCTTTCTTGCTCTCAAATAAAAAGAATTCTGGTAGCATGATTTTATCAATAGCAGTAAAAGACTACTATAAATACTAAGCTGATACCATACTCTTATGCGTATTGCCTCTCTACTTGTTGTGATGATTGTCAGTGACCCTAAATTCTTTATGTAGTATTTGCGTTAAGCCAGACAATATAGCTACTAATGTAGCTTCTGGCAATAGAAGTGACTTGATATTTAAGGTCAGATATTGTAGGTCAGTCTGCATAGCCAACATGCTAATAATTACTTTCGTGGAGAAAGTAGGTTGCTTTGGGCTGTAATAACGTAAAAAGTCTACTCAAATGGCTCCAAAAAAGAAGAAATTATAAAATTGATTTATATAAAAGGGAGTCTAGAGATAGTCCACCTTTACAATGGACTTAGACATTGAAGGTTTCAAACTCCATTCAATCACATTCCTCAGTGTTCCTGGTCTTAGCCTGGGCGTGCTTGAACTTACCACAGGTCATCAAAAACGGTCACAGAAATCCCAGGTGAAGGATCTGAATGACAGAGATGTCTCTTCCTATTAATCTCAAAACCAAGGAAGAAATATTGCAGAAACCCAGAAGAAACTTTTTCACATCTCATGGGCCAAAACTTCAGTCAGACGTTAATTACAAAATGACATTCTTGGTGTTGGGTATACTATGCACTGATTGACTTAAGCTTGATTCCTGAACAAATCAGTGGCAAAGAGCAAAACATTTCCGTAATTGACCCTAGGTAATTCCAGAGACATTAAATGTGATGTCAAGGTGCCCTCTCCCTGCCATAGGAATGGGCTGTCTGGTGTGGACAAACACCTATAATATTTAGGTAGGAGTTTTTGCCTCAACATGGCAAGAGGGCAGAGAAGATACAGTTCTTCCTTTGTGTGATACTCTCTTGCTTGCAATTTCTTTTTTGCAGTGTGGAAATGTAATAATTCCATTGTCTTTTGTTTAAAAGAGCCCCACCACCACTGAAAGACCTGGAAGAACCAAATGTTCTAAGAATAGTCATATAAATATGTCATCTTTCTTCTAGCCCCTTGGGATAAATGTCTTTTTTTTTTTTTTTTTTGCTTTCTCTAACAGACATAGTAGTAAGATCTAGAGGAACAAAAATAGACTTCACCATAAAAGATAGAGGCTAAAAAAAACAGAAAATTAGTCTGTTTTGTATGTAGGTCAAAGCCAAACAGTTTCATCTATAGATGACACAGCATATGTTGAGAGGACAAAACACCACACAGAATTTGAATTATTATCCATAACTAGTAATAAGATGAAATCACCTGTATATTGGTGAACCTTTATAATTATAAACTTATGAATTTGGCGCAGTGGAAGATAGGACTCCAGAGTTCTAGCCTTTTGCTTTCTCCTAAATGCCATCTATTATCCTGTCTATAACAGTACTGATAAAGTGGGGAATCATATTTACAATGATCTCCTTTAAGTTATAAAATGTCATTTTGTGGTAAAATGATATGCTCAATTATTATTTACCTTAACTTGTAGTAGTTTTACTTATTTATTTCTTAATACGTAACCTACCCAATCATGCTGCAATCCCATACACTCAACACTGCTGATCATGGGTGACACTTTTTTGTAGCTTATTTAAAACAAGAAAGATGAGTAACAAAATCTTGTCATCATAATTGGTTTTCTTTTGCTAGGAATTCAGGAGTTTAAATATTATTTTGAACATCCTCAGCATCAAGGATAAATGAGTCAGAACAGAGTGTAGTATTGAGTTTCCACTTAAATGGAAGTTAAGCTCAAATGTCTGGAAGTAAAGTGTAATAAACATTGGAGGAATTGACAAGAGATAAAGAAAGATGAATAGGGAGCAATAAATTATTATACCCAACACTTTATTTTCCTTATCTGAAAGCATTTGGTGTCGTCTTTTCATGGCTCCAACATGCTGTGAGTCAGTGATTGCAACCCACCTGGATAATATTTGATCGATTAGGAACTAGAAAGAAGTGGGTCTCCCGAAGTACCTTGGTGTCCTTTGGAGATATATTATTTCATCTTGCTCTTGAACCTATACCAAATCATTTCCAATATGATATCATGATTCCCTTTTAATTTTTTTTCCTTACAAAGTACCTTCTAAGTTTTGACAATATGTGAGCATCAAGAAGGAACTGGAGCCTCTTAGCACTATCACTGCTACAGCCTGAGTTCGATCTCTGGCCAGGGATCCCCAAGTCTGCGCAACAGACCTCTCCTGTCTTGAGCTGCTCCCCTCAGCAGTGTATTTCAGGCGATCTGCCCATTCTGCTCCCCACTCTGTCTCTGGTGAATCCCCTCACCCCCTGCACCACTGCCCTACACACACCAATTCTTCTACAAAATAAATAAATATTTTTTAAAAAAAGAAGTGGCTGCTCCTTAGTAGTACTTCTTTCATTAGGGTGACTTTTAATATGTCCACAAAGAGATTCTAAATCAATATTGTTAAACTGAAACATAATGTGATTCACAAATGCAAGCCAGAGTCATGATTTTAAATTTTCTGTAACCACTTTAAAGAAATTAAAAAGTAAATAATTTAGAATAGTATGAAAATATATTTTATTTCATTCAATGTACATTTCAACATGTAATTAAAAATTTCTAGTGGGATATGTAGCATTTTTTGTACTAAAATTTGCAAATCTGATATATCTTTACACTTAACAGCACATCTGTATTCAAGTTCAAGTTCTTAAATAGTCATATGTATTTGGAGACTACCTTATAGAATAGTGCAGTTCTAATGAATGGATTTTAATTTGCCTCATGACATCACTGAAAATTGGAGTCTAGATCAGGGTGAAGATAGTCACTAGGGAGGGAACAGAAACTCCTCGTTTGGGCCCCTGTAACAAAATGCCATAGACTGGGAGGGACTTAAACTACAAAAGTTTATTTCTCATAGCTCTGGAGACTGAAGTCCAAAGTCAGGTTGTCAGCATGATCAGTTTCTGATGAGGACTCCCTCCTGGCTTGTGACTGGCTTCTGGTTATGTCTTTATACCGCTAGAATGAAAGCACGAGCTCTCAGGTGTCTCTTCTTTTTTTTTTTTTTAAAGATTTATTTATTTATACATACAAGCTGGGGTACAGGCCAGAGGCATGGGACGGCGAGAGGGTTCACCAGAGACAGAGTAGGGAGCAGAACAGGCAAATCAGAAATAAACTGCTGAGGGGAACAGCGGGCGAGGCAGGAGAGGTCTGCTGCACCATGTGGGATTCTCCCCAGCTGGGCGTCGAACTCGCATCGCTGCTGCCGACAGCACCAAAGCGCAGTGCTTAACTGCTGCGCCACCAGGGAGGCCCCTGGTGTCTCTTCTTATAAGGACACTAATCGCATCATAAAGACCCCACCCTCGTGACCTCATATAACCCTAGTTATTCCCCAAAGGTTCCATCTCCAATCACCATCACTTTGGGGATTAGGCTTTCAAGATATAAATTTGGGGACTAGGAAATATTCAGGCCAAACACTGTTTGTATCACTCTATCTCATTATAATGACACCCTGACTTGTGAGTTTAGGCTTACCGTAACCCTGTTTATGCTTTTCTCTTGGTAATTAGAGGACTTTTCTAGTTTTTTTTTCCTTTTCTTATAAGACCTGCTATACAAAGTTGTAACTACAGATATAAAGGAAAAGATGGTTGAAAGAGTTAAGTAGAAACCTATGCTCTCTTAAAAAGTGTTAATGAGAAATTGATGGAAATTGTTATACCTGGGAAGTAGCACCATCCTCTTTGGTCTACTTATCTTCTTTAGTGTTTTTAAAGTAGAAACAGTGAAATTATCTTAATTAGAAAATATTTTAATTAAGGAGAAATAGATCATTTGGGGAAAATTAGCTGACTGGTTTGTGATTTAACGTTTCACGTGCAGATTTTTTCCCCTGAACTCCAAGATCTACTAGCAATTTCCTTTCTGTGGCTTGCAAAATAGACTGAGCAGAATACGGTTTAGTATCAGAATTTTGGTTAACATTATGTTCACGATATACTAATATGTAACTCTAAGTCCACAAATATTTGGAATATTTGATTGTGGGTAAAATGTGTTCCACTTACAGATGATAAAGATCATGGTAAATCTGATAGTATGAGTTGTAAAATAACTAAAAGTGACTGGACAAACTACTTTCTTCAAATACATGCTATTACTCTGTGAATAGATGGACAGTTTTTGTTATTATATTACAGTTGAAGAAGCAGATGGAAATATTCATTTAAGGTCAAATGATTTGTGTTATGTTATCACTTAGGTCTCCTGGGTTGCAATATAGCATTTCTTCACTGAACATCCAGACCACTGAGATGCAATTATTTGTCAGTGCTGGCATATTGCTTGGTGATGTGGTTATGTAGAGGAACTTAAGAGTCCAGTTTTCCCTCCAATTAATCTACAATCACTGTTTACTTAGACTCAGGATGTAGGGCTGGGCAAATGGCCTCTACTTTTGTCTCAAGAAAGCTGAAAATACTGAGTGCAACTGAATAAGACTGATTTTCTCATAGAGTTGTATCTGTTACTTCCGACCCAGCTGGGTCTAGCTCAGAATTTGAACTCTCAAAAATCTTAACTAAATTTCCTCTCTACTTCTTCCAAATCTTAATCATGATTAATTCTCTGGACAATTTGTGTTGCTTATAACAGAAAAATACACATTAGAATAAAGATGAATTGTACCAATCCATCACAACTAAGAAAGTAACTCTCCTTGAAATGAATTATAAGTACACCATACCCTTTGACATACTGAGAGTACCATAATTTTTCCTCATTCAAATAGCAAACACTGGAGTAATGGTTTCATTGTCATGTTGAGTAACTTCTAATCAGACTTACTTAAAGGAACTAAAGCTTGGCCTTTCAGAATATAGGCATATAATTCACTTTAGAATTCCAATCTTCATTATGAATGATACAGCATATTCAAAATGTCAGACTGCTTATAGTTACACAACATTACAAATAAAAATCCAATGCCTTTTCAAATCCCTTCCAAAGGATATCTTGGCTGCATGACTAGGTCTTTGCCAGATCTTTCTGTACTCATTCCATTACTTCCACAGTGGCAACACCAACAAACATAATACACGTGTTCTTTTGGAACCATTCCTCATAATTTTGCTTTTGAGGAGTTGACAGCATCTAAATGAAAACATATTTTAATGAAATATACTAGTTTTCAAAGCAAACAAAATACAAATTAAAAGGTCCTATTTAGATGGTTGAATTGCTCTTGTGGGGGAGAGAAAATATCAAGGGTCATCTGCTTTTTTTCCTTTAAACCAGCTGTAGAAACTGAGCTCACTACATCATCGTACAGAAATGATGCAGTAATGTTCAAGGTCAAATGAGATGGTAACACAGCAAGATTAATCCAAAGTTTTAAGTTTAGTTTAGTTTAAGTTTAGTTTTAAGTAGATGATGGCTCTGTCATTTCTTATATTTTTTTCTTCCAATTAAATAGAAAAATTCAACCACTAGTATTTTGAGCATTTTTTAAAAGATTTATTTATTTATGCATACAAGCTGGGGTATAGGCCAGAGGCATGGGGCGGCGAGAGGGTTCACCAGAGACAGAGTGGGGAGCAGAACAGGCAGATCAGAAATACACTGCTGAGGGGAGCAGCGGGCGAGGCAGGAGAGGTCTGTGGCACCATGTGGGAATCTCCCTGGCCCGCGTCAAACTCGCATCACCGCTGCCCACAACTCCACAGCTGCTGACAGCTCCACAGCGCAGCGCTTAACCGCTGTGCCACCAAGGAGGCCTTATATTTTGAGCATTTCTTTGAGCAGAAAATATGAGCCAACTTTTGTGGTAGGTACTGAGATTACAGAAATGACTATGACATGGGCTTGGTATAATGGTATAGCTTAATCTTTGTACCAGACAATTGATTGCCAAGGCCATTGTACAGATTGCACATTGAGCAATACAGCATCCTTTTGAATATCGTCACCATTTCTCAGGAAGTATTTGAGCAGCACGTCTCTGCTCCTTCCGGGAAAGAAAGAAGCCAGGAACCCTGGTGTAATTTCATGGGAGAAATAAGAAAGAGACCTCTGGAAAAACAAACAAAATAGATTTTTCCATCAGGTGAGTCATCTATGGAATGCTTTTAACTGAATATTGCTTTTTATTTTCAGCCTCACTGAGATATAATTAACATATAAAGTTATAAGATATTTGAAGTGTACGTGATGACCTGATAAAGGCATATGCATCGTAAAAAGGATTCCCCTCATCTAGTTAATTAACACATTTATTTTCTCACAGATTTATCTCTTTTTTTGTGAAAACATTTAAGTTCTACTCTCCTCACAAATTTCAATTACCCGATGCAGTGCTATCTACTTTAATCATCACGATTTATATTAAACCTTCAGACCTTATTCATCTTGAAGTTGGTAGTTTGATCTTTTTCACCAATGTTTCCCTACTTTCCCCAACCCAGAGCCACTGACAACAAACACTTGTCTAGTCTGTTTCTAAGTGATTGGCTTTTTAACTCCATATTTAAGTGATACCATTTAGTATTTGTCTTTCTCTGTCAGACATATTTCACTTAGCATAACCCTTTCAAGGTCCATCTATGTTGTAAATGGCAAGGGTTCATTCTTTCCTTTGAGGAATATTCATATATATATATATATATATATACACATGTATATGAATATTCATAATATATAATATATTCATATATATGAATATTCATAATATATATTCATAATATATACATATCCTGTGATATAATTTATATATATATGTGTGTGTATATGCATTACATATTTATCCATTCATCATTTCATGGACACCTAGGTTGTTTCTGTAACGTGGCTGCGGTGAATAAGCTACAATGAATCTGGGAGGGCAGGTATCTCTTTGAGATCCTCTTTTAAATTATTTTGGATATACCTGACTCTTTTAGACTCCTTATGGTAAACAAATTCCTAATCTTTGTTTTCTAGGGTTATTCCCAGGAAAACATTCTATCAGTTATGTAACTATTTACATTAAAAGATCAAGATGTTTAATGTAGTAATTCACTTTTCATGTGTGAGATGATCATTTATCAACTAGAAACTGTATCTATTGGGCCAAAGCACATCAAATATGCATAAAAATGATGTGGGGACCAACTCTTAATGCCTGGCACTGGATACAGTGTCTGATTATGGTTAAGATGCCATGATACTCTTGAGAGTATGATATGCAACCGAATAATGTAGAAAAAAGTGTACATGAAGTATTTTTATTCATAGATTTTCTCTCTTCTCCCTGCCCAGCTTTGTACCATCCCATCTGTCAGTACACAGTCCAGATATTTTGTAAAATTTCTTGACTTAAACATTTTGGTGGGGCATAAGAAGAACATGTTAAATAAGTTATCTTTTCTTAGGAATTATTTTTCATCTTGGAGGAAAAATCACTGTCTTTAAAAACCAAAAGGTTTACCATATGCTGTAGAATGAGGAGAAATTGTTGTGGGTCTCAAGAAAAATGCAACTTCATGGTGTTTGATGGTGTTTGTCCAGTGCTTGAGAAAGGGAGTCTGAGGGGAATCCAGGAAAGCTGGACTTCAGCACAGTGTTAGTAGCTTTGGCCAAACACTCTGGTGTCCTGATGGTCTTCCAGGAAGCAGACTACTGGTAGATTTAAAGGGACTGCTGCATGTGGCTTTGGTTTTATTTAATTTTTTTAAATATTTATTTATTCATGCATGTAAGAGCTGTGGTGTAGGCCAGAGGTGTGGTGGGGGTGGGTTGAGGGGTGCATTGAGATGATTCATTAGAGACAGCGGGAGCAGAACAGGCGGATCTACTGAAATACCCTGCTGAGGGGAGCAGCGGGGAGACAGGAGAGGTCTGCTGCGCCTTGTGGGTCAGCTCCCTGTCCAGGGATCAAACTCGTGCTGCACTGGCTGGCGATAGCTTCATAGTGCTGTGACTTAACCCCTTGTGCCACCCGACTACTGAAGTTTTAAAATAAAGCTGTTAAACACAGATGATGTGAAATTCTTCCCATGTTCTCTGTGTATTAACAAGGTTCTCTGTGTATCCCAGGTAATGGTGAAATTTTTTTTTTAAGAATTTTTATTCATTTATGTATACAAGCTGGGGTACAGGCCAGAGGCTCAGGGCGGCGAGAGGGCTCACCAGAGACAGAGAGGGGAGCAGAACAGGCAGATCAGAGATACACTGCTGAGGAGAGCAGCGGGTGAGGCAGGAGAGGTCTGCTGCACCATGTGGGATTCTCCCCGGCTGGGCATCGAACCGGCATCGCCCGCGACCAACAGCTCCACAGTGCAGCGCTCAACCACTGCGCCACCAGGGAGGCCCGGTAATGGTGAAATGTTGATAGTAGAACATGGTTCCAGTAATGACTGGGATGTAATGTCTCATCAACCTCATGAAAAAAGGGATAGATGGGAAACAGATGGAGAGAATCATGTATACACACACACACACACACACACACACACACACACACACGGGGAGAGGGAAGAAAGAAGGGGAGTGGAAGTGAGAGCAGTAGAGGGAGAGAGATGGATTTACTCGAGGAGAACAGTTAGGGTATTTCTCTACTGACATTATTAGACTTGTATACACATCTGCCTGTGAGCACATTCTAACCAAATCAGAAATAAGTTAAAAGTGAAACCAGAGGTCCTAAGAGAGTGTGTGTGTGTGTGAGTGTGTGTGTGTGTGTGTGTGTGTGTGTGTGTGTGTGTGTGTATAATTTCCAAAACATGAATGAAAACAGAGAAGAGAAACAGAAAGAGACAGACTGAGAAAGACAGGGACAGAGAGAGATATTAGTATATACTAGTAAAGTGATTTTTAAATATTTCCCTGTAAAATCCTGTGTCTCTATGGCATTGCCAAGAGGCTGTGGATTGTGGGATATAAATGAAGAAGGTACTAAACACCTTGCCCTGACTTTATTTCAAGGACCTCCAATTACATGTATTTTACATGTTAGAGATTTTTGTCTAAATTTATCCAAGGGAAAATTTATTGTGCTGTCTAATATTTCTACTTTAGAACAAGCAATGTAGAAACAGGCCATTCAAAACACACCTGGTGTAGAAAATTTCTTTTTAAATGCATATAAAGTCGTCGGAAATCTGTCAAGGAGGTTAAGAATTATTAGGACAGGATTCCAAATGGGTGGAGGAATGGGAAGTGAATCCTGGGGTCAAGAATAATTTCTTCTTAAAGTCAAGGTAGATCAGAGAAGGCGCACAGCAAGCTCAGAAGGAAAGGGTGAGCTCAGGATGTACCGAAGACTCACTAAGCTACAGGGCAGCAATTGGTGTCCATGAAACACCATTCGACAAGTGTCCAGATAATCTCATTTGGACGCTATCCTGAGGATGCAGCGTAAGGACATGGCAAGTGGAAATAGATGTGTACTCTAAAGGCCTTTGGAACAGATTTGAATCAATTCCCTGAATCCAATTTACTTTGAAATGTATCAAAAGTATGATATGAATTGATGGAGAAATAGACATATGAATAGATATAAGGTCAGGAAAGCAAATGCAATAAAGCTATTAATAGCAGAATCTAGCCAGAAGAAATGTATTTAGTGTAAAACTGATTTAATTTGCTTTTAAAAATTTTTTTCAAAGGAAAATTTAGAAGAACTTAGTACTTTTATAGGTAAAAAATAGGCAACTGCATGTTTTGGCAATCAGAGATATTAGAGCATATAAGCATCTTCTAAAGAAGGAAAATGCTTCTTGATTGAAGCTCAGAAAGATAGGAAGAAATGTAGGCATCATTTCAAGATAATGGAAACGAATAAATATTTATAAAGTCTGATTCTCTAAAACAGCAAAAATAATGACATGTATTTCCAGTGCACATTATTTTTATATAATATTTAAAGTATCTAAAAGTAAGGGAATAGTTCCTATTAATATTAAAATCCAATAAAGATAATTCATCCTGTAAACCTTAAGAAAACTGTTGAAAGAATAGAGAGTGAATTCATTTCAAGGTATTGTAAGATAATAAAAAAAAACACAGTATCAAGGAATACAAGACGGGACAAAAAGAAATGGGACAGTTTGTTCAAACAGAAAGGGATGTTTTCACGAGGTAGATTTACAGATATAAATGGACTGTAGTATACCAAAGGCAAAGATTGCAAAACTGCATCAAATTGTCTCAACTATCTGTTATTTACAAGATAAATGTCTAAAGTTTAAGACTCCATAAAGGAAAAAAAAATATGAAAACACATCAGTCATACAACCACTAACAAATATTAATGTGAAAATATGGATGTAAAACAGAAATGACTCCAGGACAAAAAGCATTATCACAGGTAGAGGTGGAAGGTTACTTTATAGTGCTAAAGCAAGAAATAATACATTTTATAGTAAATTTATAAAAATTTAAATTTATTTTTAATATAAATTTTATAATAAATTATGAATTATATAATAAATGCATTATAGTTTTATAATATAAATTTTATAAATTCATAAGTATATAATAAAAACTGACATAAACAATAGAAAAATAAACAAAATAGCTATAGTGAGATACTTTGTTCCATCTCTCAAATCCCATGGCCCAGTGACACATGAACAAGCACACCAAAATTAAAAAAGATCTGAGTATCCTAACTAGTGAACTTGACTTCATGGTGAAGCTACTGTATTCCCAAATGCAGAATAGAAATTATAGTCCAGAATGATGAACAGTTAAAAATTAACTGAATGTGAAGCCAAATGCAAGCCCCAACCAAATTTCAATCCCTGAAATCACACATTGTCTTCAGTGACTGGAAATCAGTTCAACAAAATTAATTTAAGAAGGAAAACCAGTGTATGGCTATTGAGTGATAGATTTCTAAATAACTCGTAACTCGAACCAGAATCACAATAAAAACTCAAAATATTTTAATTGCCTGAAGGATAAGGAAGAATAATAGCAAATGTTTTATGGTCTCCTGTGTTTGGCCCTGTGTTTCTTTGCAACAAGCCATTGAACTAAGGATGTTTATTCTGTGTGACTGTTTCTGGACTATATTTTTTATAATAAAATGCTAAAGAAAAGAAGAGTATGTAATTGGCTATAGAAAGTAAGACACGAGATTCAAGGACTCCATGAGGCAAAATGATGATAGCAGATGGTGAGAGAATCAGAATATTGTGAATTATATTTAGTTCTATGTTTTATAAATTTGTCTAGACTGAAAGAGAATTTCTCTTTATTCTATAGTTTCTCATAAAATCGTGGAAAAATATTTTTATGTTTCAATTACCTTGTCTGTAAAATAATAATATAGTAACAGTAACTCCTTCATAGACTTTTGTGCTGTTAATACATATAAAATGACTAGAACAGTTCCTGCCCATAGTAATTGCTCATTAAGTGTTAAGCTGTATCTTTTCTATATATTTTCTATTTTCAACATACCTTTTAATATAAGAACATTCCTTTACAAATCAGAATACTTTGTAAAACATAAAATTTGACTACAAAGAATCTGTTTTGTAGTCTCTTAGTTAAATAATACTATTAATTAAATAATGGAAAAAAACCTATGCAGTTGAATTAATTGCCTTACATTAATTTTTTAAATATAGTTTATTTTTATTTTATTTTATTTTATTTTATTTTATTTTATTTTATTTTATTTTATGCATACAAGCTGGGGTGCAGGCCAGAGGCGTAGGGTGGCGAGAGGGTTCACCAGATACAGAGTGGGGAGCAGAACAGGCAGATCGACGGAAATACACTGCTGAGGGGAGCAGCGGGCAAGACAGGAGAGGTCTGCTGCGCCATGTGGGAAGCTCCCCAGCCGGGCGTCGAACTCTCGCTGCTGCTGCCGACAGCTCCACAGCACTGCGCTTTAACCCGCTGTGCCACTGGGGAGGCCCTACATTAATTTCTTTCTGCCTGAATTTCCATTCTGGTTATTTGAACATGAGTAACTTCTCTCTGGAAATCTTACGGATTAAACAGCTATGCTTTTCTTCCCATGAAATATCAGTCTTTATGACAAACATATACATTTTTCATGATTACAGCTTAATTGAAACATTTTCCTTTGAGGGAAAAATTCTAGGTCCCTTGCTGAGATTTTAGGAAAAACTTTAGTCACATCAGTACTTGATTTATAAATAAATGCTTACTGCTTCATTTCTTAGATTGTGTATTATTTTGCTGTGACTGAAAATCAATTAAAGAAAAAAAATACCCCAAAGAAAGGATAACTAGGACCCTGGATGTAGGGATATTGAGCTATATAATTTTAAATAAATTGTAACTCAGGGCCTCCCCGGTGGCGCAGCGGTTGAGCGCTGCGCTGTGGAGCTGTCGGCAGCAGCGACGCGAGTTCGACGCCCGGCCAGGGAGGATCCCACATGGTGCGGCAGACCTCTCCTGACTCACCCGCTGCTCCCCTCAGCAGTGTATTTCTGATCTGCCTGTTCTGCTCCCCACTCTGTCTCTGGTGAACCCTCTCGCCACCCCACGCCTCTGGCCTGCACCCCAGCTTGTATGTATAAATAAAAAATAAATCTTTAAAAAAAAAATTGTAACTCAAATTAGAATCAAATCACTACCAGTGGAGCAGCTTAAACAACAAGGTTTTATGAACTCAGTTTTCTGTAGGTCAGACAGTGGGAGGCGTGTGCACCTCAGTGCTGCAGTGAGTTGCCTCCTGCCTAGAGATCTCACCTGAAGGTCCCCCAGAGAAACCTGTTGTCATTCTCACCCAGGTTACTGGCAGAAGCAGTTCCTGGCAGGTGTGGAATTGAGGTCTCCATTGCCTTCTGGCAGTAAGTCAGGGTTCTCCCTACTGCTGGAATCGCTTGCCCCCTTCTCACTTGGGCCCTTCAAAGTCTGCAAAAACTCATCAAGTCCTTCTCCTACTTCTAGTCCCTCTAGTTCTTTTTATGTCACCAGCTAGAGAAAACATTCTTTTAAAAAATGTTTTTAATATTTATTTATTTTTATTTATACCCTTTACATTATTGCGTATCCCCGTAGGTTTCCCACCACCAATTCACATGTGAACCATCACCATAGTCCCTTGTGCTCTTTCTCCCCTGTTTTGGTCACTCTTCGTCCCCCTCCCCTGTGGAATGTCTTTTATTTATGTCTGCCTGCTAATTTTTGTTTATGTTTTGTGTGCTATTTTCTCCTCCTGATCTCTCATTTGGTGCCCCTATATTCATTCCTCCTATAAGTGAAACCATTCGATATTTTTCTTTTTCCTTCTGGCTTATTCACTGAGCATGATCCCTTCTAGCTCCATCCATGTTGCTGTGAATTGCACTAGTTTATCAATTTTGATTGCTGAATAGTATTTCATTGTGTACATCTACCACGTCTTTTAGATCCAGTCATCAATTTTTGGGCATTTGGCTTGTTTCCATATCTTAGCTATTGTAAATAGTGCTATAGTAAACATAGGTGTGCATGTGTCTTTTGGGATTAATGTTTTTGTGTCCTATGGGTATATTCCTAAGAGTGGAATTGCTGGGTCATATGGAATTTCCATTTTTAGTTGTTTGAGGAACCACCATACAGCTTTCCATAGAGGTTGGACCAGTTTTCATTCCCACCAACAGTGTAGAAGTGTTCCTTTTTAGAGAAAACATTCTGCTTTTAAGGGGTTGCAGTATTAGTTCAGGCACACCTGGAAAATTTCCCTCATTTAATATCAATGTGTATAATCTAATGGAAGATATAATTAATGGCATCACAGGAGTGATTTCTCCTCAAAATCACAGCACTGGGGATTTGGGCTTGAAGTCTGAGAAGGGGAAGTGCTTTTTGAGAGTTCTGCCTTCCACAGATGATGCCCTGTTTGGCTAAAACAACCCTGTTTTTCAGTCTTTACCATGTGCAGCCATGGATAATACTCCACATTTCTAAAAGAACATTTTTGGAAGTCTTGTAACACTTTTTAACTAAGGATGGGCAGAAGATTAAATGCAAATATATGCTGGAAGAAATTTCTAATAAACTATCTTGCCCAACAGGTGAACAGATTGTTTTAATGTAATAAACTCATCATTGCAGAATGTATTTGCCATAGGATATGGCTCCCTGGCATGGAGACCAATGTGGTGTCTTTGTTCTGATGAGAAAGACAAGACTTAAGTGGTATTTAAGTTCCCCTCCAACCTTGATATTGTATGATTTAATTACTTTGAGAATGACTTATTTCTTAGCTTCTTAGATAGGAATATATGGTTCTAGTATGAAATTTGAACAAGTTAAAATAGATTTTTAAAAATACATATTATCAAAATCTATCGCATTTTACATATGTGCAAACTGAAACCAGGAGAAATCAAATGACTTCACCAGTTCCCTCAATAGCAGATTTTGGAATTTAAAATAGATGCCATTCTGCTACTCACGTGAGACTTTGAATATGTTTGACTTCTTCTTGGCCAAGTATAACCATAGAGAAAAATGCCAGCATGAATAATGCTTGATTTTGACAGTGGACTTTCATTCTTCTTGCAATCTTTTCAGTTGAAAACTTATTTTAAAAAAATTGATGAGGTTAGCAGATTCACCTTTATTCTGAGTGCACCGAAACTGAATGAGGACGAAATGGACTTTTAATGAGAAGACTGTAAGGGAATTGGATATAAAAATAATTAATTTGAAAAGAAGATCTATTAGTTTTTACTAAGACATTCCTGGAAGAAAGCAGAAATTCTATCAGATGTAGTCTACATGACATAGAATTTTGTGATTGAAAAAAATTGTCTGAGAAAAAAGATGACACAAGCAGAAGGCATGTAGTTTAGAATATCCAGCAAGGTGAATGTGGAGAAAAATGTTTTGACCATATTCTTTCCAATATGTCACAAAGGCAAATGGGCAATGGTCCCAGAATAGTAGATATAAAAAGAAAATAAACCCTGAGGCATAAAATGTTAACTGTCTGGATAGCATACATTTATGGCTATTAATTCAATTCGACAAACATTCATGAGAAACCTGTGTACACGTGCTCAGATTAGGTGCCACATCATACTGAGAAAGCAGTTCTTGACTGAGTGGAAGGTGGATCAAGTTTACAGCAACTAGAAAACATTTCAAATTATAAATTTTGTCATGTAAGTATAAGGGTAGGTTAAATATGGGATCACAAGTGAGGGAATAACTAATCAGCCTAGGAAAGTCAGAAAAGGACTCACATATACACAGCTGGCCCTTAACAAGATTTCACTGGGCTGGGGCCTCCCTGGTGGTGCAGGGGGTTAAGTCTCAGCTCTATGGAGATGTCAGCAGCCACTGCAGCATGAGTTCAATCCCTGGCCAGGGAGCTTCCCACACGGCGCAACAGACCTCTCCTGTCTCCGGCTGCTCCCCTCAGCAGTGTATTTCAATCAGTCCACCTGTTCTGCTCCCCACTCTGTCTCTTGTGAATTCTCTTGCCCCCCACCCTCACACACACCTCTGGCCTACACCCCAGATCTTGTATGCATAAATATATAAGCCTTAAAGAAAAAAGATTTCAGTGGGCTAAAATGTGTGGAGTGAGAAGCCCATTAGGTAGCATAGGACAGAATTCCATGACCAGAACCCTGAACCATTGCAATCACATTCTCTGGTTAGAGAGAAGTTTCAGAGAATAAAGAAGAAAAAAAAGGAAGGTATTTTAAATCCAGAGTCAGTAGGCTCTTGATTAACTAGATTGAATCTTTTCTGTTAAGTAAAGGAAAATTGGAACTTTTTGATCATTAGCGATATAAAATAATACCATGTCTAGGAGTGTTAACTTAGTGGAAATATGTAAGATAGGTGTATGATGGTATGTAGCTGCAAATGCTGGGCTTGGCAGAAGCCCATTTACAGAGACAGGAATTGAATCTATAAGGTGTACTTTATTATCAGAAATCCAGCGATCTGAGAAAATGGGTATGTTATCCCAAAACACCATTCTGACATCTCATCTCAAGGTGGCCTTTTACGAGTAAGCAAAAGGAAGACAGTTCATCATAAGTAAACAGCCCATCAGGCTTGGTGTCTCAGTCTTTGTCGTGTTAGTTCCCAGTTTGCTGTTGCTTCCTTGGTCAACTTGACCCCAGTAAAGCCTTTTTTTCCTGATGGAATTGATTTTCAACATGTCTCAGGTGTCACTAGGACAGGACTTTCAGTTCGAGACAAGAATTTTAGTTCAAAGAAAGATTATTAACCACATGGCATTTGTGTATAGCCTATGTATTATGTGTATGTGTAGATTGCTATAGTTGGTATGGTGCCCATCCCTTTCTCCCTAGCCCCCATTGGGTATGGAATGCAAAACTTGGAGAGGTTTTGGGAAAGTATTCCAGATATTTGTGGGCTTGTAATAAGAATTGCATGTCAGGGCCGGCCTGGTGGCGCAGTGGTTAAGCGCTGCGCTGTGGAGCTGTCGACAGCAGCAACCCGAGTTCGATGCCCGCCAGAGAGATTTCCGCAGGGCACGGCAGACCTCTCCTGCCTCTCCCGCTGCTCCCCTCAGCAGTGTATTTCCGTCCATCTGCCTGTTCTGCTCCCCACTCTGTCTCTGGTGAACCCTCTCGCTGCCCCACGCCTCTGGCCTGTACGCCAACTTGTATGCATAAATAAAAAAAAAAATTAAAAAAAAAAGAAGAACTGTATGTCAAGTAATGCTAGGCATTACCTTTTCTTTTTCTTTTAAGATTTATTTATTTATGCATACAAGAGCTGGGGTGTAGGCCAGAGATGTGGGGTGGTGAGAGGATTCACCAGAGACAGAGTGGGGAGCAGATGAGGCAGATCTACTAAAGTACACTGCTGAAGGGAGCAACAGGAGAGGTCTGCTGTGCCATGTGGGAAGCTCCCTGACTGGGTATCGAACTCATGCTGCAGTGGTGCTGAATAGCTTCATAGTGCTGCAACTTAACCCTTTGGGCCACCAGGGAGGCCCCACCTTACCTTTTCTTATTTGAAAGGAGACTGAAAGATTGAAAATAACCGATTTCTCCCCTGATTCTATATTGACATTTCATTTTCTTGAATTCTATTCAGTTTTTATTTTTAAGTTAACCTGATTAGAATATAAGATGTAATTTAAAAAAAACCACAAAAATAAACAAAAAAAAGCCTCAAAAAACTAATCTCAAGCAAAATGGAGTCTGTTGGAAAAGAAAATGGGAATTTGAACACGGGAGAGACAATGAGTAGATAGATTTGGAAATGAACATTGTATTCTACTCACAGAGACACTTAAAAGATCATTTTAATCTCTTTGAAGTGATTTTCTCATTTATTAAATGATGACATAAAATCTACCTCACTCTGTTTATGATGTTAATAAGACAGAGTCAATCTTTCTTTGAAATAGCTGATTTGTATTGTGTCTTTATTATTGTGTTGATTCACGGTGAAGCTGGCAAAGACATAAGGGCTTTTGTATATTAAATATGTAGAGCTGTTTGGGGAAGTAGATGAACTTAAATTAATACAAATGTGAAAGTATTCTATTCTAAAAAAGTGAATGCTATTAAAGCATATGACTGGCACCAAAAAACAGTTGTCATAAATTTTCAAGAAAATATAATTGATAATGAAGCTATATTGGTCCTTCCCTATGTTCAGTAACACCTATGTTCAATAATAAATTCCATGTGTTTGTGTTTTTATGAACTTTATAAAATTTACATTTCTTTGGAAATAGGTTAACAAAGGTGAAAATCTACATTGTATTAATCTATAATATTGTTATATTTTAATGAATAATTATTATTTGAAGGTGTTTACATAACGTGTGTGTGTAGCTACAAGTGTAAGTCAAATACACAGTGTCTTAGTTACTCATTAAAAGCATTATTATAATTTGGATTCTCAGCTACATGTGAATGGAACTTTGGTTGCCTTTATTAGGCATTTTCAATTCTTCAGAAGATGGCCTCACATAATTGATACTAACACAATATGCAATAAAATTGGAGAGAAAATGACAGAAGCAATGCAATTTTTCTAAAGTTTTTTGCTGATTGATTTTTTCTTTTTTTGATTACATATTTATTCCAATCAGGTTAAATAAAAAATTAAACACTGAAAATATGTGTAGTAGCTTTCTCAACAGATATGATGGCATGAGAGAGCAGGCATATGTTGACTAGGATAGCATGGAGAATTGGGATATTTACCATTGGATATAATTCTCTAAGAATCTGCAAGTAGACTGTTGAGTAGGTGAAGATAAAGATTCTTATGTGATGTTGTAATTAAAACAATTTAAGACTAATAGCAATTGCAGAGCAAATCCAAATCCAAGAATATTTCTGGAATTTGTATGTACCTTGTTTTTCTTTGCTTTCCTAGTTACCTAAAGAGACTGTTAGTATTAAAAATGACCTACGTGAAAATTAAGATCACAGATAGCATGTGGCTTTTCAAATTTAAAGTAGCATATGGGAGAGATCCAGTCCAAAGCTTTTTTGCATTTTTAATCTCTTTCATGTACAAATGCATGAAAGAAACAAAGCTTGCAAGAGTTTTCTGTTGCAGATGTGCTAGAGATTTTCACACATATCATCTATTATAGTAGCAATTATTTTCTAATAATTCAAAGTGTCTTGAAATTCCAATATTCCTACAGATAGGAAAGATTCACAAAAGGGACTCAGATATTTCACTTACATAGTAGCAGTTTCTACCATCAACCATTTTTACAGTTTTAGGAAAATAGGAGTTAATTCTTTCATTTGCCACAAAAGGATTTTAATGCAGATAGAATTTCCTTGGTGATCAATTCCAGTCTTAAATGGTACAATGAACAGCAATTGCTGAAGAAAGTTGAGGACAGATTTTTCCATTTGACATAGACCACAGATTCTCTGAGTTTCCCCACCCTTTTCAAATTAGTTGAAAGGAACTGTTTTGGAAAAAAATGTAGAAAACATTGAATCTTGGTATATCTTCCCCATCGTGATTGCTTTATTTTTGTGCCAGGTTATGTACAACTAATAATCTACTCCACACATTCACTCCAGCTACAGTAATTTAACATATGTATCTGTAAGTTTTAATTATCTATTTAATCAGGCTGTGAATAAACCAAAGTAGGTTAATTTTTGAAATCCTACTTGGAGCAAATGTTTTGACTAAATTTGAAGCCTAACCAACACTTGGTGAGATTAGTGGGTATAAGTAAAACAGACAAACTACCTAAAATTATGTCTGTGTGATCCATCATTTGCTTTGCTTTTGTAAATCAACAGTTTTCAAAACATAACCCTTGCAATTAATTAAAAGGGGGTCATTAAACCAAATGCTGTGTTCTTTTAAATGTGATAATTTGATAATAATGTGTCGTTTTGTTATGCCGGTTTCAAGAACAGACGCTTGGAAACGCTGGTTGAGACAGTTTCCATGCTAGAGCATGGTGTACTCTGAACAGTTATACAGCTAAGTCCGCCTATAACCTAGTCCTCCTAGCGCTGTGGATGTGACCGATGCCTGAGTGTATTTTGACCACTCAAGGGCTAGGTATATTTATGTAACATTAAGGCATAAGAGTACAAAGTATCCCCAAAATTGAGTAGTGAATCTGAACACTCATTACTGCAATCCCCCTGGGATAATAGTGCATGGTACGATTTATTTCAACATTCCAAACTTAGGAAATCGTCTCTTTTCAAAACTATTCTACCACAGCTATCATGTAGGAAAAGCAAAGCAATTATTTTCAACTACAGAATTGGGAAAGGAAATTCAAGTTCATGCAACACTAGGGAAAATATTGAGCAGTTATTGCAGCAACAGATGATACTGAAGTTCTGTCTTTGAAGTTAATACATTGATTCCCCAAAGAAGCAATAACCAGCTATTTCAGTGTGATAAAGGAAAGAGTTGTCTTGTTTTAGTGCTTGATCGAGGTACCTACATTTGGAAATTTTATGATCAAAACTCAAGATACAGCATTTTATAGCAACTCTTTCACTTAAAAGCTAGAGGCTGGCTTCTGCAGGCACATTATTCTCTGTGTTGTGCAGAACATCTGTTGACTGCAAAGAGAAATGGCACAAAAAGAAAATTAAAATCCAACTCAGACCGATGGAAATTACATTCATTTTGTTATCAAGAATAGATAGAAGAGCCTATTTCATAGTGGTGGGAAGGTTTATTATCTTTGAGCAGGTGATATTCATTATAGTTGCATAAAATGCAACATTATTTTAACAATATAAATTATAACTGAATAAATTTTTGATGTCTGCTTAGTATGACTATAACTTAAATATTCTTATATTTTATGAATTAAACAAGCCAAGTTAATAGAGTAGTAAATGTTTCCTACCTTGACTGAGTATCGACTTTCTGAAATTGCACATAGTGGGTACTATTAGAATTAGTGACGGTTTAATTCAAGATATTTTTCTAGATTTCATGTGGAATTGCCATAGGTTTAGCCAAACAAGAATGTGATAACAATGGATTTTGAAATAAGCCTAATGCAAGTTATAAATTATTTTGATTTGAACATCTACAGTATGGTTCAGATTTATAATTTTCTTGTTGTTATATCTTGGATAACTTCAAAATGCCTCCTGTAGGCAAAATGTTACATATGTTATTATTTTTGTCATTATTATTCTGTTTTATTTGCGTCCATTCAAAAGGAGTCTACTACACAAATCCGAAAATGCACGCAGCAGAGATGGTTAGAGTGTGATAAATAAGATCCCTCCCAACTGTAAGTTTTTAGATGAGCTTCATCTATCATTCTCTCTAATCCACAAGATTGGCCTTTCTCACTAGTGTAGTATAGATGTTAAACTTGAAATTTTGATGGTGAAAACAGTACCTTGATAATCACCATTATGGGTATTAAAAATGATTTTCTCTGGTGACTTTCGTATCATGGACTGTATATGAGTATCTGGTTTTTCACCATCACTCCCAGGGAGAGCTGTTGGATCCCTAATTAGTCCTGGACTATCAATCATCTAAGCCTGACTGTGGTTAATTGAATATTGACAGCTTTGTCTTGGGGGATTCTCCTGGGTGCACTCAGAGGAACAAGCAGAAGAGCACTGAGACCTCAGGGATCTTCTAGGGTGATTTCAGGTTGACTAAAGACAAAACCGTCTTATGTGGGAATTTCAGACAAAGATAAAATTAAGATATGTAAAGGAAATACACATACAGATTTTATTTAAAACACATTATATGATAGAACCAGACAGATTAAAAATAATATGAGGTAAAAGTCAAAACAGTACAGTAATATGTAGAGTTATGGACTATTGCAAATGGAGACAAAATGGGATTTTCCACAAGAGGGGAGGGAATCAAACAAATTGGTACAAGACAGAATAGAATCAGTTAAGTATAGATTACCGTGTATTGCAAATAGTGGGTACTTTGTAGAACTTAATTTATTAATGGACACCTTTCAGGCTTCTCAGAAACAGTTACACATCTGAGAAAACAGAAGATATGCTTTAGAGGACCCATAATTTTACATTGAAACTCAATTTTTCCTATAACAAATGCATAGAAAAAGTGTATTATTAACATACGGGTGCATGTATCCTTTCGGATTAGTGTTTTTGTATCCTTTGGGTAAATTCCCAAAAGTGGTATTGCTGGGTCGTGTGGAAGCTACGTGTTTAGCAGTTTGAGGAATCACCATACAGCTTTCCATAGTGGTTGGACCAGTTCACATTCCCACCAGCAGTGTAGAAGAGTTCCTTTTTCTCTACATCCTTTCCAGCATTTGTTGTTGCCTGTATTTTTAATGTTTGCCATCCTCACAGGTGTGAGGTGGTATCTCATAGTGGTTTTGATTTGCATTTCCTTGACTATAAGTGATGTTGAGCATTTTTTCATGTATCTGTTGGCCATTTGCTTTTCTTTTTTGGAGAAGTGCCTTTTGAGCTCTTCTGCCCATTTTTTTGATTGGGTTATTGGCTTTGTTTTTGTTGAGTTGTGTGAGTTCCTTGTAAATTTTTGTTATCAGTCCTTTATCAGATGTATTGTGTGCATAGATCTTTTCCCAGTTGGTAGGGTGTCTGTTAGTTTTGGTTAATGTCTCTTTTGCTGTACAGAAGCTTTTTATTTTGATATAATCCCATCTGTTTATTTTGTCTTTCACTTCCTTTGTTTTGAGGGATGTGTCTTTCAAGATTTTGCTGAGATGTATGTCATGTACAGTTTTGCCTATATTTTCTTCTATACATTTTATGGTTTCAGGTCTTACATCCAGGTCTTTTATCCATTTTGAGTTGACTTTTGTGCAGGGTGTGAGGTAGTAGTCTAGCTTCATTTTTTTGCATGTGGCTGTCCAGTTTTCCCAGCACCATTTATTGAATAGACTGTCCTTGTTCCACTGCATTTTCTTTGCT
>PVIJ01012082.1:41103-51582 GCA_004024925.1 Scalopus aquaticus | reverse complement strand
TCCTCCTCGTCATCATCTTTGAGTGCAAAGAGTCGTATTGCTCTTTCCATAGGAGTTTTAACAGAGTCATATTTCCATCCCTTCCTGGTAAACAACCTCTCAATTATGGATGGCATTACATAGCCTTTGCTTAGAATGAAATCTTTGAAGGCTATTGTTCCATAAAGTTCCTCAAGAATGTCTGGTGTGGGAGGCTTCTTAAATTGCTCATAGATGTTGGGGTCAATCAAAGGTTCATCATTTATTAACTTTTGCCACAACTTGGGCTTCAGATACCATGCTCCATACCTCACCTTCACACGTTTGGGTTTATAAGGATCCTGTATTTTCTGGAGTTTTCTCTCCCAGTTTCTTTCTTCTATGGCGAAATTTACCTGATCTGTTTCATCTAGCTCCATGCTGTACTTTAGCTCCAAAGGAACCTCGCTTACTTTCTTAATGCGGGATGCTTTATAAACTGGTTTGCACTGAGAACTATTGTCAAAAAGTTTCATGATGAAGTTTTCATCAATGCCCAAGTCTCCAAAACCAGCAACCCATTTGCAGAATTCACGAACTCTTTTTGGAACTTTCCTACGAGAGAGACGTTTGCGTGAACCCTTTTTTCTTGGCTTTTTTTCTTTACGAAGCAAACTGTCAGGACATATTCCAGGAGTCTTCTTGGGAGGTTCCAGGTAGACTTTTTCAGGATAGGTTTTCCAAACCCTTTGGGGGGGATTCATCCTTTTCCTCGTGCCCTCGCAGTAGGCCCATGTGTCTTCCAGCTTCCTGTCAGGATCCAGCACTTGCAGCACCTTTAGTAAGAGCTCTGCGGGGAGATCTGCGTCCAGATCCGGGAACATAGCCAGGGGGTGCTGAGTCAGGTGGGCTTCGATGTCCGCCATGAATGCCTTCCGCGCAAGCTGGGCTGGCGAGAGCTTGGAAAACAGGCCTGCATCCTTGGACAGCACTTTGTGGCTCTTTTGGGGAGCAGATTGCGGCACTTGTTGAGAAATCAAGGGGAGAAAGCTCTTCTTAGGGCCATGAGTGATCAGATCGTCACAAGGTGGACAGCCCTTCCTGAAGTCGTCCTGTCCCTCTCTCACAAATCTCCACTGCCGACTATCCAGGGAGGTGGGGAATTTGAGAAGCTTGTTCTTGTGTTTTGCTAAACACTTGGAAGGTAGGTTATCTTTGTACCAAGGCTTGCAGTGCATACCCAAAGGCATCGGTTCCAGTGGCTCTGACCCAAACAACCACTTCTTGTCTGCCATGGTGCGCCTGGCACCCAGGCCCCCACCACCTTCAGGGGTTTGTTTTTTCTCAGATTGCTCTTGTTGCTAGGAAACCATTTAACAAGATGCTGCTGGATTCTTCCAGGAGGAGGGGCCAGGCAGTGCTGGGGTGGGGGTGGGGGTTACACAGGTGCTGGCCCCACAGCCTGCCCGCTCCTTGGATGACCAGAGGAAGGTTCATTCCTTTTTGTTGTGGAGTTGTATTCCATTGTACAGACATACCACAATTTATTTATCCATCCACCTTTTTGTGCACATTTGCCTGTTTCCATTTTGAGGGAATTATATCAAGCTGCCACAAATAATTTTGTTCATGTATTTGTATGCACATATACTCTGGAAAGTTTCTCTTGGGTAAACCTTAGCTAAGAATTGAATGGTGATCACATCATAGGTGTGTAACATTTTTAAAAAATCTAACTTTTCCAAAGTGGTTGTACTATTTAATACACTTTTCTTTTGGTAGTGAATGAGAATTGCAGTTCCTTCATATACTCCCCAACACTTGATATTGTTCCTTATTTTAAGTTTAGCTGTTCTAATAGATATGTAGTGATATCTCATTGTCCTTTAAATTTGTATTTCCCTAATGACTACTGGTGTTGAATATCTGGTCATATACTTGCCATTTACATTTCTCCTTTGGTAGAGTGTTCAAAACTTTTGCACATAATAAATTGTGTGGTTTGATATCTTATTGAGTTTTGAAAATTCCTTGTGTGTTCTGAATAGAAGTTCTTTACCAGATACATAATTTGCAGTATTTTTCTTTGCATCTATGGCTTGTCCTTTCATTGTCTTAATAGTGTCTTTCAAAGATCAGAGGTTTTTAAGTTCAATTTATCAGTTTGTTCTTTTATGAATAAAGTTTTCTGTGTTATAACTAAGAAAACTTTGCCTTTCTAAAAGCCTTTTTTTTTTTCATTTTAGTCTCATTTATTTTAACATTTGTATGTGGGTGCAAGATAAAGAGTGGAAGTTTTTAATGTATTTTTTTGGTCTATGAATATCCAGTAGCTACTAGATTTTTTTTTTTTTGAGAAGATGTGCTTCCCACCCCGTATTGCCTTTGTAGATTTGTAGTAAAACAATTAACCATGTTTCTAGGAATTCATAACTTTTCTGTTTCACTGATTTTTTTCTGTCTTTACATCAATTCTACTCTGTTGATTAACTTTATAATAAGTCTAGGAATTAGGTTGCATTAGTTCTCTGACTCCATTCTTTTGTAAAGTTGTTTTGGCTCTTCTAGACTCTTTGAATTTATTTTATATGTTTTAAAATTTGTCTGTCCATGTCTTAATACATTTTGGGGTTTTGATTAGTATTATGTTGATCCTATAGATCAAGTTAGAGATTATTGACTTTTTAACAATATTGAGTTTTCTGATATATGATAAAGGTGTATCTTTTCACTTATTTATGTGATTTTTTATGTATGTGTTGAGATAAATTTATCTCAGCAGTATTTTGTCATTTTCTGCATGTAGTTTGTTCACATCTCTTCTCGCCATAGTTTCCATTAATATGTCATATTTTTATACTATTTTAAGGAGTATTGTACTTTTCATTGTAGTTCTAATTGTTCAGTGTTTATGTATAGAAATGTAATTGGTTTTTGTAAATTGATTTTGTAACTTCTAATCTTGGTAAGCTTGCTTATTACTTTTAGGAGCATTTTTTAAATAATTAAATTTATTTATATTTATTTTCTTACATTGCTGTTCATTTCTGTACAATATTTGATTTCTCCCCTTAGGTGTAGTCCCTGTAGTTCTCCCACCACTATAGCAACTGTGAACCATCACTTTAGTCCCTTGTGCTCTTCCCTCCCCTGTTTGGACCCCTGCCCCTGCCCTACTGTATACCCCAGATCTATGATCAGCTTACAACGTTTGTCTTTTTCATGACCCTTTTTTCTGTTTCCCTATATACCACCTGTAAGTGAAACCACCAATATTTTCCTTTTTCTTTCTGATTTATTTTGCTTAGCATAATCCCTTCCAGCTCCATCCATGTTTCTGCAAATGGCATGAGTTTATATTTTTTGATCACTGAGTAGTATCCCATTGTGTTTATTATATACCACATCTTCGTGATCCATTCATCTGTTTTGGGGCATTTCAGTTGTTTCCACATCTTAGCTATTGTAAATAGTGCTGCAGTAAACATAGGAGGCAGGTTTTTACTAGGGTATTGGTAGGTTCCACTGAATTTTTTTACACAGATGATAATGTTATCTGTGAATAAAGGCAGTTTCATTTCTTCTTTTTCAATATTAATGTCTTCTTTTCTTGGTCTTGTTACCCTGACTGGAACCTATTTCTAATGTTGAGTAAAAGTGATGGAGATTGCAAATCTTTGCTTTGTTTCTGAACTTAGGGTAAAGCCTTTAAGTATGATGTTGATTGTAGATTTTTTGTACGTATTTTTCAGTTTGATGAATGTCTCTTTTATTTCTAGTGTTCTGAGAATTTGTAACCTCACTTGGTGAATATGTATTGTCCTCTCTATATGATGTTGAATTGGGTTTGTTAAAACACTTCAAAAAGATTTGTGCATCAATTTTGATGAGGAATATCTGATAACTATTTTCCTTTAATATCATTATTGATTTTATTAGGTTAATGCTGGCTTTGTTACAGGGTAGGGAGAGGGGCACCCCAGAACCCCCAAACCTGCCCAATCTAAATAGGTTCTGCCATCTGCTGCATCAAGGAGAAACATGTAAGTTCTTTAATGGAAAGGAACTTTAATACAATTAGTGTGCAACAAAGAAAAGGGGAAGAATAAAGTTTCCAAAGCAACCACCCAAAGTTATCCATCCCCTTGTGGGCAAATGCCAAGCCAATCAGGGTTGGCCCAAAGCAGGGCCACTGAGGCCCGAAAGCCTGCCACAAGTCTAAGGCACATTCTGGCAGGGACCCAAAGAGAAAAGGGTCAGAAACAGCCAGGCAAGTCTGGGAGGAAAAGAAGCAAATAAAGATAACAGCTGTCATTGTTTTTTTGTGTTTTTTTTAAAGATTTATTTTTTATTTATACATACAAGCTGGGGTACAGGCCAGAGGCGTGGGACGGCGAGAGGGTTCACCAGAGACAGAGCGGATAGCAGAACAGGCAGATCAGAAATACACTGCTCCCCTCATCTGATCTGCCTGTTCTGCTATCCGCTCTGTCTCTGGTGAACCCTCTCGGTGTCTAACTCGCGTCCCTGCTACTCGCGTCCCCGCTGCCGACAGCTCCACAGCGCAGCGCTTAACCGCTGCGCCACCCGGGAGGCCCAATTGTTAACCTCCCCACGGGTATCTTGCCCACATCTGTTTCAACCAGTCCAAGGCCAAGAAGCAAGCACAGCTTTTTGACATGTCTCTCTGTTCCACGTGCTTCCTCCAGGTCTCCTTCTGGCTTTCTATCCTTCTTCCTTCCTTCCCAGTCTCCTTTCCAGCTTCTTCTCCCTGCTCAGCTCTACCCTTCTTGGATGGGGTAGGGAACCTGGAACCTCCCCCTTTCCTGGGGAACACCCTGTTACAGTTTCATGGGATGATTTGGAGAGTATCTCATCTTTTTCATTTTCTCCAAGCATATGTGCATGGTAGGTATTGTTTTTCACTTAAATGCTTTGTATACCTTACCAGTGAAGCTGTCTAGGTCTGGAGGTTTTCATGGTTGATATATTTTAGTCATCTTCTTAAAGAATCAACTTTGTTTTCATTGATTTACCTCTATTTTTTCACTATTTTCTATGTGATTGAAATTTCTTCCCAATTTTGTTCTAGCTTCACGTCTATTTTGCTCTTATATATATTGTAAATCCCACATACTTAAAAATATTTGCTTAAATGCTGCACTACTGTTAATTTTAATATCTAAAACATCTCAGCTACTTACCTGTGTAATTATCAATTTCTTTACACTCTGTAGATACTTATTTCCACCTGCAACTTTCTTTATGTCTGAAGAAAATCCTTTATTTTTCATCTTGCATGTGTACTGGTAATGAATTTGTTCACCTTTCGTATGACTAAAACATTTCTTATTTTGCTTTATTTTGAAGAGATGTTTTTGCTGTGTGTAGAAGTCTAGGTTGACCGATTTTTTGTTTCTGTATTTTAAAGAGGTTACACTGATGTACCCGCGATTGTATTATTCAGATAAATTTAATTTCACCCTGAATTTTGTTTCTTTGTATGTAATACATCTCCTTTCTCTGACCACTTTTAGGATTTTTCCGTTTATCACTGTTTTGAGCAATTTGATTATGATATTGTTATAGTGTGGCCCAAAAATCACCATAGAGGAGCAGTCGGACCAAGGCCTTTATTAATTTCCCAGCGCTGGGGGCTACACCCAAGTGGCCGGCCCGAAGCCCCATCCGCAGAAGTGCAGCCCCGAAGCAGGAGTCGTAGTGGTTTTATACCTCCATTGTACCTGCCCCCTCCGTTCTCTTAGAGTACAGCTACTAAATCCATAAAAGGCAAGCAAGCAAACTATGTTACAGAAGCAGAACAGAGCGGTCATGCCACATAGCCAGAAACCGGGTCTTATCTGGGGCTAGGGAAGAGAGCGACCTTGTATAAGCAGCTGGGCAGAAGGCATGTCTGTCCCCTTGCTGACTCAGGCTGCCTTGAAGTGGGGGTGAAGGTTTGCACTCTCATTCACTATAACAATATGATGCAATTTTTTATGTTTCTTGGGCTTGGAGTTTGTTGAAGTTCTTAGAATTTATAGTTTCCATCAAATTTGGGGGGGGGGGAAGTTGTTATTTCTTCAAATAGATATTTTTTTCTGTCCTGCCTTCTCTTTCTTCTTCTTTGGAAACTCCAATTATACATTTATTAAGTTGTTTGAAGTTCCCATGGCTCATACGAATTTTTTTTAGTTTGTGTTTCATTTTGCATAATAAATTTTAAGTATGCTAATCTGTGATATCTCACATGCTATGGACACCATCCAATGTGTATTTTTATCTTCAACATTGACATTTTAATTTCTAGAAATTTAATTTAGGACTTTAAGAATATCTTCCTTGTCTCTACTTAACTTTTGAACACTTTGAGTATAGTTACAATTATTTTATGTTTGTTTCTGATAATTCTAACATCTATGTTGATAATAAATTTGTTCTGATGACTTCATTTCTTTATTATAGGGGACATTGCTACTTCCCTGCTTTTCTGGTGATATATTACTATTAGCTGTCAGACATTGTAAATTTTACCTGTTTGTTAGATAATTTTGTGTTTAATTTTTTTTTTTTTACCTTTTCTATGTGATAGTGTTGTGTGGAAATGGTTGTTCCTTTTGGGCCCTTTTTTAGAATTTGATAGATTATGAACAGAGTACTCCCCTGTTATGTTATATGGCTATATAATGATGTTGTTTTGTTACATGATTAAATATTTACTACTAATGAGGCAAGACCCTTTCATGTGAGTTATTCAATACCTTATGAATCTTGCAGTGAGTAAGCTGGAAATGGCCACTTGGACCCTAGGATTCTTAGGCACTATGCTTGGGATAGAGCCTCTGTGCTATGAGTAGGGATTTTTAGTTTTTTTTTTAAATAATATATTTTTCAAAGATTTATTTTTGCTTACAAGCTGGGGTCCAGGCCAGAGGTGTGGGGTGGCGAGAAGGTTCACCAGAGACAGGGCGGGGAGCAGAACAGGCAGATTGACAGAAGTACGCTGCTGAGGGGAGCAGCGGCCGAGTCAGGAGAGGTCTGCTGCACCATGTGGGAATCTCCCTGGCCGGGTGTCGAATTCACATCGCCGCTGCCAACAGCTCCACAGCGCAGCACTTAACTGTGCCACCAGGGAGGCCCTAAAATAATATTTACTAGCTATGATTGTTTTGCTTGGGAATGGCTGTACATTGCATATCTTCACTTCATAAGCGCTCCTGTAGTAATAATCTTGAAGTTGATTCTGATGTCAATACTTTCTTACTTGAATACCATTAGTTTCTCATTACTCTAGAAACAATTAATTGTTGTATGGTGATGTGCCATCTGCCTTCCAAACCTTGTGTTCTATTTTACCTCCAGATAATTGTCACATGTAGAATGACTTACTGTGTTCTGAATATGGCTGTACATTTTAGTATCAGACCTTTGAAGTGAATCTTTCTACACTACTCTTTCCTCCTCTTCTGTCAAAGAGTTGTTAGCTTTTCAAGTACCCTCAAATATCACCTTTTTTCATGAATCCTTTTGCAGTCTCAGGACCAAAATAAATATTTCTATCACTTGCCCAACTTAGCAGTTTGAAATTTTTCCATAGTCCTTGTCTTATTAAAATTTGCACTAGAGTAATTTTATGTATGCTTTTCTAGTAGTCTATTTAATGAACTGTTTGTAGGCAAGATTTATTACCTTTTTATTGGCACATTTTCCACAATACTTAGCACAATTCCTTGCATATAATGAGATCTCAAATTTTTACTGAATTCTAGTGAATAGGTGTTCTGTCTCAAAGTACTATGCAGCATTTGTGTTCCTTAAAAAATCTGAAACATAAAGCATTCAAAATTGATCATGGGGCAATTTAAATTTCCTCTCCATTAATTTGCTGGACCATTACAACACTATTTCATCTAATTAGGCGATCTAAGCAAAGGAGTAAGCTCGGCTTTCAGTTTTCATCATGACTGCAGCAACACCATGGATTTCATTCTAGATTACATTGATTTATTGCTAATTAAATTGAGTCAACACTGTATATTCTGTTCACTAGTTATAATAGGTCACAGTGTTGCTTCTAATTGTAATGGAGTCCCCAAACTAAGGGGAAAATGATATTTTCTTATAGGCACTTTAACAGATCATATTTACTTTAATTTTGTTTAAAATTAATACTTATGAAAAAGTAAAATTTCCAAGGAATAGGTAACATTAGTAAGCCCTGATTTGCATTGGTTTGATAATTTAAGAGTGTGAAATACTGTTTGAGAAATGTTATGAACATTTATAGTCATTGAGAGATTTTTGTCATAGGTATTTGGAAATGTGAAATTGAAAACAGAAAATATTTGGACTTGATAGTAAACAGTCTGTAGATGCCAAGATACTGCATATAACCCATTTTATTCTTCAGTGTGAAAGATAATGGACAATTTGAGTGTCTTTTTTGCATAGATCTTCTGTACGTGTTTTCTTATCTCTATTTTATTTCTGTGGTAAGGCATGATCCATTTCAAATTTGTTGTACTTTGTGATGGGTTTTAAGAAAAGTGTTTCATTTTTTCCCATCTATTAGAAAATGCTGAAAAGAACTATAACAGGTAATATAAGTATATACAAAAATGAATACATATATACCCACAGAAATGCAAATAACAGCAAATAAAATAGGAAACCTTCAGTGTCTCTTTAATATTATTCTAAAGTATTTTTCCAATTCCAGCCTGTGTCTGTGCTTGAATAAATTCATCATATATGATAGAGTACTTCTTTAAGATGGAATGAAATATTGTTTTCTAATTTAATGTCTTATGGAAAAAAAATGCCGTTATGCTCCCAGGATTTCCTTTCTAAAATTGGTGATTTTTATTAGTGATATTTGTTTTTTCAAAATGATTATATGAGTTAGGTTGCAGTTGCTAACTGCAAATGCTAATTTGCAATCCATAAATATCAGGCATTAAGATTTGTAGGCTCAGGCAAAGCTCAGATTTCAATTTACCATTTATATTAAGCCTTTCCCACAAAAATATCTTTTAGGATATTTGATATAGTATTAATAAATTCTGTCGTTTGTATTTGTGTGTGTGTATGTATTTACTTAATTTTCACAAAAGAATGGGGAGTGATACAACATTGGTGTTACTCCTCTTTGACCCCTACCATCTAATATATGGGAATTTTTACTGTTGCCGCTTTCACCTATTAATTTTCTAGACCAATTTGACTGGTCTTCTTAGCTAGATGTTGCTATTGTATTTTTTTCCTGCTGTTCCACTTGTGTTTTTCCTCAAGCTGAGATCTTTAACATCATAAACTCCAATATTTGTTAATTCAATTTAAAATAAAATTGCCATCCAAGCATAGTTACTGCTATTTTATCATTAACCAATCAATACAAATTCTCTGCTTTTTTATTTATTCATAAACTTAATAAACAAATAGTTTGTTTTCTACCATATAGTGTATGTTACTGGCGTTTAATGATGATTAGCCTTGTGACTCTTTTCTTGACAGCAAACAAGTGATAAAACAATTATAATAGCAAGCAACAAGTTTGGTGGTAGAGATATACTTGCCGTCTCATAAGATAAATACGGAGATGTCACAAAAATATTTTGGAAAAGTTAATATACATCACTTCTTGAAAGAGTAGTTAGCCAGGTGGACAAAGTTGATATGGATATGGCCACTCCAGTGAGTGGAAAGAAATATGAAAAGTCTCAGAGACATAAAGAATATGATAGCTTCAGAAATTCAGAGTCAGTGAAAGAAAGTTGGATAAGAAGAGAAAGTACCAAATCTTGAGAACTGGCTTCCCCTCCCCCCGATTTATGTAGGTATAATTGTGTAAATTTAAGGTATACAACATAATGATTGATATCCATATATTGTGAAATGATTAACACAGTAAAGTTAGTTAATGAGTTTCTGAAGTCATAGTCTTGGTTCAAATCCAAGTTCTTCCCATTGTTTGCTATAATTTTGTTTTCTACCTCAGGCTTATAACTGTACAATTGACATATTATACTTTCTTATAAAGTTTTTTAAGGATTAAATTGGTTAAGAGCTGTAAAGATTTTACAATAGTCTGTAATATGTAAAAAATGTTATATGAGTGTCGGCTAAGACACTAGGACAATCACTTGGTTAATTGCAGCACTATTGCAATCGCTAAGTTATGGAAACAACCAGCGAGCCAAAGGTCAAATGGGTGGCTTAGAAAAATGTGGATTATCTATCTGTCTGTCTATCTATCTATCTATCTATCTATCTATCTATCTATCTATCTATAAAGTGAAACACTACTCAGCTATAAAATAAAGATAAACTCTTGCCATATGTAATGACATGTGTGAGACAGCGAAATGACGCTAAGTGAAGTAAGAAAGAAGGAGAAAGACAAATTCCAGATGGCTTCACTGTGTGGAATATAGAGAAGCTAACCAAATGGTGAGATAAAACCAAACCAATAACAAACCTTAGAAATCTATCTGTGGATATAAGGAAACCAAATAGGAAAGA
>PVIJ01012082.1:0-41003 GCA_004024925.1 Scalopus aquaticus | reverse complement strand
CTGATATCTGCCATTCCCCACTAAGCAAAGTAAATGCGATCTACATCAGAAAAAAAAAAGAAATTATCTGTGGAACTGAGGCTAGGAAATGAGGAGGGGGGGGGAACAAAGTGTGGAGGGGACACAGTGGTCTATGGTGGAGGACTGGGGTACCATAGTGGTGTGGTGGCAGGCATCTGATGAGTTGTAATCCATGCTTCCAAATTACATACATTGCTGTAAACCAGTGTTACCTCAGTTAAAATAATATAAATTTAAATAACAAATACGGACTGGGGGAAAAATAAAGTGTGAAAAACGAAACAACGACAGCTATGTCTTCAGAGGGCCTTCATTGCTCACATTTCCAAGTGATTTGACTTAGAAATCTTTAGTGTTGGGCAAATGACCAAGACCTGGCCAGTTGAGATTCTCTGGACTTGAGGTTTGAACAGATAGACAAAATTGAGTCAATCTTTGATATAAAGGCTCTTCTCTTTGCCTAAATTCAATAAATTGGTAGTCTACAAGAACAGAATTGTTATTGGTCATCCAGAACACACTTAGAGAAAGTTTCCCTTCCCAGCAAGAACTAAATAAAACAAAAAACTGCAAAAAAAAAAAAAAAAAACACTCAAGACAAAGAAAACCTTCTTTAGGCCCCCACACTCACCTGTCTGAAGTTCTTAGTACTCCCAAACTTAGGAATATTGTGAGTCAATAAATTTTACCTTTATATTCATTTGTAAGGGGTTCTTTAAAATTGCAACTTTCAATTCATACAACCATGACAACAATTCTCTAATATTTTAAGGACTTAATTTTCCTGTAAAACTGAGATGGATATTTGCTCTTTCAAGTTCAACTACCCTGGAAGTTTTTCCATAATGCTGAATTTTGAAATTAATTTATATTTGATTTTAATATACAAAAACCAGATTCTCGTTTAAAGTGTTTGTGGGTCTAAGCATAAACAATCATTACCTTTGCATCTCAAGAACTCATAATGGTGAAATATGAAAGAAACGGAAACTACTTAAATGTGCAAGGAGGAGGATTTAGCTTGGGGATTGTATGTGTGGCCACTAGAACTCCTAACTCAGGCTGGCCAAAGGGAGAAGTGAACTGAAGCTCTATGTGTAGCACAGCCACTCTAGTTACAGCTTTTTGCTTTAAGCAAAAAGTCTGGCAGAAAGGCATTTAGCCACCCCTTCTACCAATTCATTCTTTTCTTTTTTTCTAAGTCAAACATTTTATATAGAACCACAATTCACAAACTTTAATAATCCAAAATTTCAATAACCTTGTCAATAACTTTTAGGAAATTTTAATAACCTAGTCAATAGTTTTAAGTTTTATTTTCCTACCTCTGACTATAAAGTCTTGTTTTCTTTTAATTTAGGATGTTGTCAACTTTTTATTTATTTTTACTTTTTCCCGTTTTTTAATTTTTGAACTTTAGAAAAATTTTATTAAATTTATTTATTTGGGTTTTTTGGACAGTATTTGATGTCTCCTTTAAGGTGTGGTCCCTATACTTTGTCCACCACCGTAGTACCTGTGATCCATCACCATAGTCCCTTGTGCTCTTCCCTCCTGTGTTATGACCCTTCTCTCTCCCCCTCCCCTGCTGTGTGCCTCAGATCTATGGTCTGATTGCAAGTTTGTCTTTTTTTGACCTTTTGCTTGGTTTTTCTATATTCCACCTATAAGTGAAACCATCTGATATTTGTCTTTCTCCTTTTGATTTATTTCACTTAGCATAATCCCTTCCATCTCCATCCATGTTGCCACAAATAGTTTATTTTTTTTTTATTTCAGGGTAGTATTCCATTGTGTGGATAGACCACAACTTTTGGTCCATTGGTCTATTTTGGTACATTTAGGTTGTTTCCATATCATAGTTATTATAAATACAATTTATTATTTTAGAAGGTACATTTTCTTTAAAGATATAAAAAGACTGTCATCAGGGTGAACTACAGTGCCCTATATGATTTCTACAGTCCCAGACCAAAGACTCATTGTTTCAACATTTATAGATCTTTACAAGAGTAGCAAGTCTACATCTGTTCTTACCTGCATACCAGAACTCATAGTCCTTGTTCTTGAATAGGGATAGAAACCAAATATCACTAGATGTTAACGAGAATGTAAACTCTTAGAAAACAAGGGATTTAAAAACTTCACTGTAATATTCATAGCACTCAGATTACTGCCTTGCTCAGAGTAGATGACCCGTAAATATTTGTTGAGATATTTGAGGAAGGTATAGCATAAGAGAGAAATGTTAAAAACATAAAAAAAATTGTGGGAGAAATAGGAATAATTCATATAATAGTAAAGAACTTGAAAAATTCACATAAGAGAAATATGAGTAAACAATAACAAATAGAAATGATGCCATACAAAGAGTAAATTAAAAAGAAAGGCATAGTGGCAATTACATATATATGATTGTATGATTTCTGATTTTGAAAGCAATGTTAGAAGTAACAAATATTCATTAATATAATAAATAGTATATGTTATACCTATCATATGGAATTATGTTTCACAGTTAAGAAAGATCTATTTATAGCTATTGAAAAAGAGTTATCTTAATTTATATCTTATTAATTGAAAAAATGAAGTTGCAGAACAATATATTGAAAAAAATATTTCCATGACTAGAAAAGTTTCAGGTAGGTGTATGCCATAGTGGTAAGTGATTAACTTTGCCTCTATAACAGAACAGTGGGGGAAATGGAACTGGCATTGTAGATTAAAGTAATCTTAGGGAAGACTAACTTATTTGTATTTGATTTTTAATGACCAGAATGTATTAATTTATTCTATTTGAGCACAATTTTTTGTCACAAACTTGTTTAAACACAAAGTTGAAAAATTCAGTGTACAAATTGATGATTACTATTTTGATTTTCAAAGTGTTTCTTCTGGAAAAAATATGGAATTTAGCTTCTAAAGTAGTAAATATCAGTGTTTAAAGCACCATGGAAGAAAATGAGAAAGGGTTCAATAAATACATCCATAAAAACATTGAATATGGTATCTTCTTTAATAAGCAAGAAATTAATAATGTTGAAACAAGAGAGCACTTTCAAGTGATATAAATTATTCCTTGGGTTTTTGGAAAAGCTTTAAATTCATTTTACAGAAGTAATGTAGTCCTCACATTAAGTCTGACTTTCTTAGTACAAAAATTAAAACTGGAGGTGAAACCCAAAGTCTAGAAAAATAAGTGCAAGCAGGTTTTATTTGATTCATTCAGGCGAGGTGAAAGTAGCAGTACTAATAATTTAATTAACCTCAGTATATTCTTAAAAGTCACTTTTCAAAGCTCTACATCAGTTCTAAATTTTAAGTTAGAAATGATTGTCACTTTTTTTAACATGAAGAAAAGTATATTTTATAAACAAGAAATTTTGCATTTGTTATAACATTGGTGGAATTATTACTTAGAAGCATTAAGTGGGTGCTAGATATGATTCTCAATACTATACAATATTAACTAGGGAAGTTTTTCGATGAAAATATGTGTAATTCAGAAGGGTTAAAGAGTTAGATGAATACATATTAAAAATAGGAAGAAACAAACATGAATATATGATTCCTAAATTAGGAATGTATAAATTTCATGCATATGGGAAAATACGAAATAATAAAAAATAGATTTAACATTTACTATATTACTCATAACTATTCACAAAATAGTAAACTGAAGGCTGGTGACAAACTGTAACATGAGCAGGCTCTATCACAAGGAGAAATATTATATATGCGTTAGAGTTGATTTTTTTCTCCCCACCCCCATATATGTTATATTTGAAATGAGATACATATAATATATAAAAATATACTTATAAAATTGATGTTTTATACAAAAATCAGAAAAAATTCACAGTATTTAAAAATATTACAAAAACAAACTTGCAGTTCACCAATTCCAGTGCTGATATGACAAATTAATAACCTCACTAGTAATCAAGGTAAGTAAAATTAAAGAAATTAACTTTTTTTGCCCATCATTTGACAAAAGACTACTTTTTTCTTGTTGACAAAATTGTTTTCCCCCTTATTGCTTATACTCATGTAATGTCGGTAGTAATGTACTGCTTGGTAACTATGACAACATTCTCAGGAGAATATTAATTTTTATAACTTTTTAATGTTTTTGGAATTATATATCAATGGTCTTAAAATGATTTATAACCTTTGAGCTGATAATTTCTGCCTCTTTTAATTTCTTTTAAGTAAATGTAAAGATATATTCACAAAGATTTTTACTTGAGATAATAAAAATATGTAAACATGTTAAAGTTTAACAGAGTAATAGTTTTTAATTATGTTCATTATGTCAGAGTACTAGACTTTTACTTAAAATTATGTTTTTAAATAAAATATTTCAATTAAAAAATATATTTAATGATTTTTGAACTAGAGAAACTCTTCAAATGGTCTCTTGATATTCTATTTTCTTGGCTTCTGTCACATCATATTTTTGAATCTCTTTATACCTCTCCTTTTGTGTCTGAGTTATCTGTGCTGTCTCCTATATATCTGACTACTTTATAGTGTTCCTTTTCCATAGGAGAGGGCTTCCGTCTCCCTCCCCCTTTACCACCAAACATACTTTTATAGGCAAAAACTTGTACTTCTTTGGCTTCAATTAGCAAATCGGTTCTAGTTTATAAGCTTATTGGATAATCCATGAGAGCTAGGTAAACATCACCACTAATATATATCTCTGACATCTCCAAACTAAGTCATACAAGCTTGTCATTCGTCCCCTCTACCACGACAAACCAGTTATATTGTATTTCTTACACTAGTGGAATTTCCCACCATCCATTCAGTCTCCTAAATAGGAAATTTGAGATCAACTTTAAATTATCCAAGCAGCCATCAAATTTTATTTTGCTTCTTTAATACTACTTGAATCTTTATCCATGTCTCAGCTATCATACCATTACTTCAGGACTTTATATATTTTTTAATCCAAATAATGCCGTAGTTCTATATGTAGGGCTATTTTTTTCCTACAATCTGTTTTGCACATCCCTGCTTGTATAGCCACTCTAAAATTTGAATAATTTTATTGCTGTTACTAAAATAACAATGACTGTTCATTACTTAGAAAATCTAGTGAAAATCTTCAGCATGATATATACATGGACAGCTGTTACCTGTCTGCCTCATGTCTTCATGTTTTGCTAAAGTTCTCAAACTTCTTAACTATGCCCTAGAGTATGATGATTCAACCAGTGTATTTATTACTTACTGATTTCTGAATTTTCAGTGCTCTATCATGCATCACTACTGTTGCTTGCAGTGTATATTTTGCTTAGAATAAAATTAATGACCTTCTTATTTGACTAATTGTTGCTAGTCCTACAAGATACAATTCAGTTATCACTTAATTGTAGGGAGTTTTGACTCTTATTGGAGTACATTGCTCTTCCTAGCTCATTTCATTATACCCTATATTGAATCTGCCTCAGGGTATTAATCAAGTGGAGTGTCGCCATATGTTTATTCATCAGCCTCCTTTAAAGTTTAATATATTTCTTAATGTTAGGTGCTATACTTGTTAACTCTAGCACCTGGCATTGGGCCTCACATAGTCTAGGTAAGTATATATGTGTTCAATGAATGAAATAATTTGGAAAAGGTTTGGCAGGTGTTGTAACTTGTTAGGCAAGAAATAGTATACAAATATGTTAACTAAGTGAAAGAAGTTGAAGCCAAAGAGATCAAATCCAGGATCCTTGGTAAATATATTAATATATTTTCTTTGGAGAGTAAAGTGTGAAAAATAAGTTTGGAATGCTGAAATCAGCCAACAGTTGTGCCTCCCTCCACAATTTGCTTTTTATCTCCCCCTCCACTTCTGGTAGCCTCGATTCTGCCGTCAGATTTCCAGGGTTTGTAATTGGTTTGGTTTTATCTGATCCTTTGTTTTGTTTACCTATAATTCATATATAAGCAAAACTACCCAGTATTTGTCTTTATCCTTTTGACTTATTTTGCTTGGCATTATCCCCTACAGTTACATTCATGTTCTCACAAAGGGACAAGAATTCACTTGTGAGATATTTCACTGTGACTTGATTTGCTTTTCCCTAGTGATGATAGTGACAATGAATATTTTTTTCATGAGCTTGCTGGTTATCTGTATGTCTTATTTGGAGAAGGAGCTATTCAACTCTTCTGTCCATTTTTTTGATTAGGTTATTTGTTTTCTTTTTGTTGAGTTGGGTGATTTTACTGTAGTTCTTGGATATCAGTCCCTTATCTGATGTATGATGTGCAAATATTTTCTCCCATTCAGCAGGGTGTTTTTTTTTTCTTTTATATATATTTTACAATATTTTCCCTTTTTGTACAATGCATGCTTTCTCTTTTCAGGTGTAGCCCCTGTAAAATCCCCATCACCAATTCACTCAGGCACCATCACCATAGTCCCTTGGGCTCTTCCCTCCTGTTTTGATCCCTCTCCTTCGCCCTCCCCTGCAGAATGCTCTGATTTATAGTTGCCTGTTAATTTTGTTTGATTTGCTTTCCTAATCCACTCTCTATCCTTTTCTTCTCTGCTTTGTAATCCCAGCAGAATGACTCGTTAGCTTTATCAACATCTGCTGTGTATTCAGGTTAAGTTGAGCTAATGTGAACTATAAACAGGAGGCTAGCAATCAGGAGGAAAGTAGTCAGGATATTTATTTCCATGGTTCCTTCTTCCCAGGGCGTAGGTTGTCACTGGCTATCATTTGTTTATCTAAGGTCACAGTTCTTGTTGGGTGACCATCTACAACTGCTATAGGACATTTCTGGGTTGTAAGAACTATTGCCTCTCTATGTGCCTTTAAGCCTAATGGTAATAATGCTGGCTTGTTAGTTACTCTCTTCATGGTACTTCATTCTTTTACAAACATTAGTAAGTGGTCTCTTCACTGAATGCTATTCCATCACCCTTTTCAAGTGTGCTATCAGTTTTTGTCCAGGACCCTGATATATTGGTAATGGGGGATGGAGATGGGACAATCTGCTGGGGACAAATACTGGAAACTTTTCAAAGCTTTTTATGGAATTTTATGAAAATAGCATGACTTCTTTTGGTGAGTGACTCCAATAAATTAATTATTTTGGTTGGGTTGCTGTCTCTTTGCGTGCGCATGCAAGATGGGACAGGGCTGTGAGAGGTCTGGGATTTATAAGACTAGATAAAAGACTACTAGGATTTATCTGGACTGATTATATCATTTTAAGATGTTTCTCTCAGAATCAGGAACATTCCAACCCAGTGCACCTGTGAAGTCTGTTAAAATCCAGTGACTCGTTATGGTGTGAAACTAATTTTTATTGTCAGGATAATACTGAGTTTCTAATATTTTCTAATATGGAACAGAAACATTGAGAAAAGTGCATAATTCCTCCAGGAACTAATGATTCAATACACGTTGTTAATATTTACTGTTGTTATTGAGGAGAACTTGGGAACAATCCACTAACTCCTTCAGCAGCCGATGTTTCAGTTCAGATTATTGCATATAAATTTAGGTTGATGTTCAGATTATTTAAGTATTACTCCAAAAGTGGACGTAAGAGAGGTGAGTGTTGTTTGTCTACCACTAAAACAGTTTATATAGCTGAGAGTTAGTATCTCAATTAGAATTTTCTCTCTCAGCAGGATGTACTACTTCCCTGCGACAAATGGGGCAGGTAGTGTTCTCCGACAGCCAGCGATCGATGCATTGTACATGATATTCATGGGAGCATGGTAGTGTGCGGATCTTGTTGCCTTCGGTGAACTCTGTGATGCAAACGCTACAGGGTTTCAATGCATCATTTTCACCAAATGATCTTATAGCCAAGTTGTCAATTTGAGCTTTGGTGAGACCTGTAGATTGATGCTGATCATCTTCTACGAGAAAAAACTGATCCAGATTAAGGGAGGTCCAAGAGTCACTTTCGTCAAACATTACTGGGCTCATAGGTCTACTCTCTATTGTGTTGTCTGATAATCCTGATACGCTCCTTTCATCACTACCTTCAAACAGCAGTGAACTGATTTCTGAAATGTTATCACTAGAGCTGGAACTGGACATAGGAGTAGAACTGGAGCTAGATACATAGTTGGAACTCAAACTAGAAATTAATGGAGATCTTGAATAGAAATCAAATCTAGGATACGCACTGAAATCAGAACTACTACTATTACCAGAACCATCTCTTCCATTTGGTGACACTGCCCTTTCGATGTTGAGACTTGGTGGTGAGACATTAGGTTCCAAATTGCTGTCACTGCCCATAAGGTTACTTGAGTCACTAAAACTTGTCATCATCTGCCCTGATGTGTCCTGAATTACAGACGATGTTGTGTCACTGAAACAAGAACTTAAAAGTCTGTCAAGGGAAAGTCTGTTGGTACTGTCATAAGCTATCCCATCAGCCTGCTCAGATTGTGAGAACATACAGCTAAGTTCTCCTTTTTCACTTTCTAATGTCTCAGCATTGTTTGGTCTCTCAGCTGTTAACTGAGTTATACTAGCTATGCTGTCTTCCTGATAAGTTGCTCTAGATTGAACTCTCCCTTCTTCTGGATCAAAGAATATAGGTGGATTCATTTGCCTCGATCCCCAAGACTCACCATTGCTGGTTGCGTCTGGAGAATATTCATCTTGAATGACATTTCCTGTTTCAGAGGTTACAAAAGGACCCCTGTTTTGCAACTCCGGTGTAGTTTCTTGCTGTCTTGGTATTTCTTGGTGCTGAGTTGTAGAACATCTTTCAATTTCACTTCCCAGGAGTGCATGTAAAGTCCAAGATCTTATGCCATGAGGAAATCCTTGTGAAATTTCACTCAGTAAATTTGTAGGTGATCTACTTTCAATTCTAGCTCTGGTTCTTCTATGGTCTGGGCTTCTGCTTCTTGCTCTTCTCTGACCTCTGGTTGGTGGGGCTTCTACTAATGCTTCAGTTGGGCTTTGTTCCCATCTAAATGGTCTTGTGAACATTGATTCAGCTGGTGAATTTTCCAATTGGCTCTGGCTGTCTTCCATATTTTCTATTTCATGAAGTCTTATAGGTGGTGCATTTTCATTCTCCCTATCTGGGCTCTCATTATTGTGGTGAATATTTCTTTCTAAATTTAATCTGAAATCTTCACTGTTTGGATTAATCTGGTTCACTTCTCTCCAAGATTGATTTTCTCTTTGCTCTTCTGTCATATTTTCAGTTTGTCTAACAGAGTTAAGCCAGTTGGTTATAGAGTCACCAATAGACACACCATCTGTAGAGTCTCCTCCACCTGTTAACAAAAGGGTTTGGGTGGTTTTATAAAGGAACTACCACAATTAAGTCATCATAAAATGACACTCAAAAGCTTTGTTTCAAAACAGAAACTAAGCATTTAAATACTCAGATGTTTTGAATGGAGCTCACATTTATAGAGTTAACAGTTTGTAAACTGTACTGTCTATAAGTCAGGGAAGTTTCAATTTCTTATGAAAAATGTGAGCTAACCCTACACAAATTTAAGGAGCTGGATTTTTAAAAAAGAATATTTTTTCAGCATTTCATCATACACAGTCTGTGTACCACTTTGGGGGGAGTGATACAGCCCATATTTTTTCATTTGCTATCAAAATGCTAATGAAGTTAAACAAGGTAAAAACCAGTTAATGTGCAGTGCTAGTTTTTAATTCAGTTTTTAAACCAGTCTAGTTTTAAACCAGTCTATTACATTATTTCTAGGCTCTCCACTTAGGTAATTTTGATTATAAAGTTTTTAAAAATATTCTGTTCTAGGCATTACCCAAATATAGACATGGTTTATAGGTTTAAGGATATTTGTATACTTGCAAAGTTACCAAAATTTGTAATTGGCCTGAAATTGAAGGTGAGATTAAATGAATAGACTGAACCTAGCACAATATATAAGAAGGCAATATCTAAGAACCAAACCACTATAACATCTTCTTGAGACAGTAAAATTCTCTACTTTATACTGGGAGAGAAACACCAGGCCTTAGGTGAGAGCAGGGTTTCTGAACCTTAGCACTATTTACATTTTGGTGCCAATTCTTTGTTTTGAGAAGCCATCCTGTGCATTGTGGGATGTTTGACAGAATTCCTGTCCTCTTCTCACTGGATGCCAGTAACAGCTACCCCCCAATGTGACAAGCAAATATAGCACCAGACATTGTGGTATGTCTCCTGTGGGGAGAGAACAAAACTATCTCCAGTTGAGAACCACTGGATTAGAGTGTGAAATAATTCTTTTTGCTGGTAAGGAAGTCATATGTTTATATAGAAGAAATTAGGAAATAGAAGGAATTTTCAACGGCGGTGGAATACCAACAAAAATATCTATAGGCTATTTTATAAATGTTCCCAATTTAAAACACCTAAATATGAATGGGGGGGGGATACCAACAAAAATATCTATAGGCTATTTTATAAATGTTCCCAATTTAAAACACCTAAATATGAATGGGGGGGGGGACCTTGACATAAGTAAATGCCGGTTTTTTTTTTTTAAATGAGACGTTACTTAGCACCGCCGCGTTAATCGGTACCACTTCCCTATAATATTCGGCGAATATTAAGGTCTTTATCCATCCCATTCTATTCCCCTCGAAAGTGAAACATACCTGTGTTTTCATCTGAGTTTTGTGGTGAGTTCTCTTTAATTAGTTGAAGTCTTCTCAGCAGTCCTTCTTCTGTACATTCTCCAGGGATGCCTAGCAAATTGTTATCCCTCATAAGTTTATAATCTTCAGCCAGATTATTTACAAATCGATAGAAATCTTCTTCCCGTGTCAGTTGGTCCATCTGACTTGCGCTGTGGTTATCGCCTCCATCTCCTTCATCTTCGGAATCTGAGCTTTTCATCTTGATGAACAAGTGGAAAGTTGTTTGTCTTTTACCACATGGTGTTACATTACAATAACGAGATTTTGGTTTTCATCACTTCCTGCTTCAATTGGTGTGTGATGATACAACCAAACTGGATCCACCTACACACGGGTTCCTCCTACCACCTCCTGTTACCGCGGTTTCTCAGTTTCTAGCCGGAGACCACCCTTATCCCTGCGCGTAGCGTGTATGGTTGCCTAGGAACCCACTAGCGTTCCCATTGTTACCTAACTGGCGTCAGATTCAAGTTAGGTTTCGTTTACAACCAGTGAAACCAAGGGGCTAGGTCCCAAGCGCTGTTCTTCATCTCCTTTCATCCACAAGAACCTATTCTCAGGCTTTCAGAAGACTTTTCAGGCTCTGGTATGTTCATTATTTGTTTTAAGGAAAATTCTAGAACACAGTTACCTCTAGTTACATTACATATGACTGCCTTCTTCAAAATGCTATGCTGAAGTCACCCTAACTAAATAAGACAATTTTTATTTTTAGGTGCTCAGGGACTTCTTTGTTTTGTCCCTGTGAATTATTCAAATCATATATACACACTAAGAGAACCCACACTTTGATTATTCACTTGGAGTATCTCTTTAGTTGGGCCTTCTTCCTTTTAACTCCAAATGGCTTCATTGTGCATTATACAATTCCTCAAGCTTTTGTTAAAACACCAGAAAAAAAAAACACACCAGAAAATAAAACTTTGGTAGGGTTTCTGCTCACTCAGGGAATTCCTTAAACAATTCTTCATATTTCATTTTTGTCCTCCTTTCACATAAATACTACTTTAAAAAACTAGCCAGAACATCACAGTGACTTTTAAACCAGGTCCATGAGAGTTATTTTGCCTACATGAGTGAGTACTGACTTTTGCTGTTTTTGATGCCTTGTATATTAATGCAGACAGAATGATTTGGTGAAAATAATCCTCATTTTCAGTGCTATCTAAAGGAGACCTCTAAGAGTTTCTGGACTTAATACTATTACCAGTCACACTTAATAATTGTTTTGGAATGCTCCTTTCAAGTTGTTCATGTGAAGGCAATATTTCACTTCTGAATTTGAGATATTATTCAATCTGGCTTATTTAATAATCCATCCAACATAAACTAAGTTAGTTACTTGTTCTAGAGAGTAGAAATATGTCAAATGTTGTAGCAGTCTACACTCCCAAGTAACCAACACTCAAGTGAGGGAAGCATCACATAGAAATTAGTGAAATGTATTGTGCTGTAATAGATTTATTTATAGTAATATGTATGTCCAGAGAACATACTGATGTGTTCGTCCAGAGATCAGCATGACAGTTATTTAATGGGAGTTGGTAAATATGTTATATTTAAATCTGAATTTTTAAATATGATTATGAGTTTCTTCAGTTGGAAAGTGGCAATTGTGCATGTCTTGGTGAAGAGAGACTATGTTAGCCTGAAGGAATAGACTTGAAGATCTTGCCCCATTTGGACAGCTGTGGTCATAACTTTGGAGTCAGGGGGGGAATGTAAAATTGATTCTAGAAGGAATAACTAAGACAGACTATAATAGAATTTTTTTTTGGTCCTGTGAGAAATAGGATGCTGAAAGAAAATACACATATATATATATATATATATATATATATATATATATATATATATATTTTAAAGATTTATTTATGCATACAAGCTGGGGTTCAGGCCAGAGGCTTGGGGTGGTGAGAGGGTTCACCAGAGACAGAGTGGGGAGCAGAACAGGCAGATTGATGGAAATACACTGCTGAGGGGCGCAGCGGGCGAGGCAGGAGAGGTCTGCTGCGCCATGTGGGACTCTCCCCGGCTGGGCATCGAACTGGCATCGCTGCCAACCGCTCCACAGCACAGCACTTAACCGCTGCACCACCGGGGAGGCCCTGAAAAAAAATATTTTTTGAGAAGAGTGGATTTTGGTTTTGCATGATTAGCACCTAAACAACATACTTATGATAATACCACCCTGATTTTCGAAGGGGAAGAACCCATTCTCCTACCTTAGCCCAGCCGGTTTAGGTGGAGCTAAAGTCACTGCCATGGCTAAAGGAAAGGACACAGGACATAACCATGTCCAATTAGCTTATCTCAGATTGCTGATTAGCCTAATTGGTTTAAACACGGGCATGTCACCAAAGGTGCATTTAAGGGTTAAGTCTGAGATGTTAGTAGGGATTACTGGAAATGAGAAATCGTTTTCCATCTTAGGATGTAAACCTAGACATACTGGTGACTATCCATGTACTTGATAGTGAGGAAAATAGCATAAAGATACGAGCAAAATGGAGTCGGATAACTGCAAAAACTTTTGAGAAACACCTAAAGCTAGATGTGCCTTAGGATTTTTAGACCTGTAAACCAATATATTTTATTATTTAAATGTAAATTTATGTAGGATTTCTGTCAATTATGATTAGAAGTTGCAACGTGGGAGTGACATGATCAGTGTTCATATCAGATGTAAAAAAGTAAACTCCAATAAAGTTTCCATGTGAAACTTATTAGCTATTGTCCCTCCCTTAAAGTTAGCATATTTATATAATTTAATAGTTTAGTCTTTTATGGAAAAATAAGAAAACAGACTTTTTCCAGCTGTCATTTATTTAATGAGTATTTATTAGGCACTGAAATTGTGAATAATTAACTTGAATGAAATGAATAATCATTCTTTGATCATTATTTGATTATGAATTAAATGTGGTTACAACATATAATTTAAATTCTGTTAGATAAATTTCCTACTTCTCTGTAACATGAGTTCCTTTCAAAATGTCCCTATTTGGCATTTGTTTTATATATTATACAATATATTCTGATTTTGTGGCTCAGTACTATTCACTTAATTCTCAAATGAAGAGAAAATATCCTGAAGTGAATTACCGTTGAGCATTTGGTTTATGTTAAGAAACAAAAGGGGTCTGGTGGGAACTAAAATGTCTTTCATTGGTACCTTAATAAAGATAATGTTATGTGATCAATTAGCTCCCTCGTTGGATTGTTAGGATGCCTAAGTTTAGCAGTCTCAGTTAGTGACTAAGGGGTATGTGTGTGTGTGTGCGCGCACACACACACGCATATATAGATGTGTGTTTGTATTTGTGGAGTGTTTGAACAGTTTAAACATGTTTGATTAGATTAACAAACACTGTCTTAAGTGTAGTTTCTTGACAGTAGTAATAAAACATTTTAAGTTTTGAAATTTCATCTGCAATGAGAATGTACTTCAGCTTAAGCATTAAGTTCCTACAACATTAGTTACTGTCTAAAGTCTTTCTAGTATTTGTTCTGAAACATTACAACTGATGTTTTCATGCATCATTTCAATTCAGTGTGTTTAAAGGGAGTATACTAAGGCAATTCAGTACATTGAGTTGAGGATTTTAAAGACCCACGTGTTAGCATGTGTCAAGTGGCACCCAGGGATTCCAACTGTTTAGGGGTGCCTGCTTTATAAGTGCTCCTGCCATCCACACACACACAAAGGCAAAAGATGCAGACTCTTACTGTGATGTATTTTGAATAGAATTGGTATGCATAGAGAGGAAATGAAGGATATACCAATAAAATTCTCCAAATTACCTATTGCCTTGTGGGTTAAGTGTCCAGCCAAATAGGGTGGGCCCAGATTGGGGCTGCAGAGACCCAAAAGCTTGCCAAGTCTAAGGTAACTTCTGGTGGAGAACTGCAAGAAAGGAGTTAAGCAGGTCCCAAAAGCTGGGACAGAAGGAGAAAGAGAAAATGCAAAATAAATGAAATCAATGTAATGGCTGCCATTGCTTCTGCCTAGGACCAGGAGCAGACTCCCCACATGACTCTCACCCACATGTTTCTTCCAGTAGCGGTTCCATCCTTACATGTCTCTTTTCCTTCTGTCTCCTTTAAGTCCCCTCCAAGTCCCTGGATGCAAGTCAAATTCAGAGAAACAAGTGAACCTGTGCCCGGGTTTATAAGGCAAACACTGTTACTTAACTCCACCCCTCGTTCCTAGTGACACCACTTTCTGGAAGTTGGATTCACAACATGCTGGGAGTTACAGTCTTTCAGTGACTAAGATCTTTTCACTGGGAGTCCATAAAAATGTCAGTGGGTGGAGTTCATTCAAGATATCATTTACAAGCTCAGAGTTTGCTCCTTATTGTTCCACTCACTATATCAGATTTGTGTGAGTTAGATTTTAGCTTTTGCTAGATTAAAATATTTATACCTTGAATATCAGAAAATTGATAGTTGTTTTGACACTTGAGATGGATAACCTGAATGTCTTTTTGTTTTACAGTTTTATGAGAGTATAATCACAATGTATTTTAATTTTACATTTTTTAAACACCAGAAAAATGTTTTAGTTAAATTTGACAAAGTAGATATAGTATAGTCTGTGCGTAAGCAAAAAAAAAATATATGGCAAGTTATGAGAGATTATTAGTAATTGCAAAGTTACAAAATCATTTGGTTCTTGACATTTTTCATATTTAAGTTGATATATGAAGATAATCAGATCGACCACATTGAAGGTGAGATAAAAAATAAAGGTGTATTAATCATCTCTAGGTGTGCCTACTCTTAGCTCTATTATATATATGCAAGGCCTGGGTGACTGGAAGTGCAATTGGAAGAGTAATTAGGAAAAAAACATGAAATAGCCAATCAGTCTGCACTGCAGAAAACCACCTTAACAGCTAAACAGCATTACTCAACATACCTACAATTGTGTCTAATATAAAAAAATGCATGAGGACCTCCCTGGTGGCGCAGTGGTTAAGCGCTGGGCTGTGGAGCTGTCAGCAGCACGCGATGCGAGTTCGACGCCCAGTCAGGGAGAGTCCCACATGGTGCGGCAGACCTCTCCTGCCTTGCCCGCTGCTCCCCTCAGCAGTGTATTTCTGATCTGCCTATTCTGCTCCCCGCTCTGTCTCTGGTGAACCCTCTCGCCGCCCCACGCCTCTGGCCTGTACCCCAGCTTGTATGTATAAATAAATAAATCTTAAAAAAAAAAAGCATGAGATCAGAACTGTGATTGAGAAATAATCCCTTAAAAATAGTCTTGCTAACCTGAAATGTCTTTATATAAATGTGGATATGGATTATGCTTTAGTTACTAACATAAATAACACATATAAATTTGTAACTTTGGTATGCTTTTATTTTTTAATTTTTTTTAAAGATTTATTTATTTATTTATACATACAAGTTGGGGTACAGGCCAGAGGCGTGGGGCAGTGAGAGGGTTCACCAGAGACAGAGCGGGGAGCAGAACGGACAGATCAGAAATACACTGCTGATGGGAGCAGCGGGCAAGGCAGGAGAGGTCTGCCGCATTATGTGGGATTCTCCCCGGACGGGCGTCGAACTCGCTGCCAACAGTTCCACAGCGCAGTGTTTAACTGCTGCGCCACCGGGGAGGCCCAGGTAGGCTTTTATTTTTAAAGGAGGAAGACAAGATGAGTCGACACTAGATATTTGTTGAATACTCAACAGTAAAAGGCTGCATACATTATTCTAAGTCAGGACACTACAAATTTGATAAATATTTGTTTACTTTCAAACAAAATAAAAGGTCAGCAGTAAGTAAAGAAAAATCAATTTTTACCTCAGTCAAGCTAATAACCTGAAGTCACTCACCTCATTAACTTCTGAGATGCTTAAATAATAGTAACAAAGTGCCGTACAAAATGAAAATGTAAAACAAGTGAAAGGAAAGACATTTTAAAAAAAATATCCATTTCAACAGTTAGTGTATTCCAGGGTCTCTTTAATCACTTGATTTCATGTTGCTCCCCTCAGCCCCTTTCCATCCCTCCTACAGGTTGCTTGCTAATGAATCGTTCTCCTAATAGGACTCCCTCCGTCCTCCTCAGGAAGCTTGGAGGAGATATTGGATCCAGAGCTGAACTTGGGCTTTCCATCTAGAGGAAGGCTTCTAGACCTGGTTCTTGAGGAAGATCTGGACCCTGAGGATGGCTTAGACTTGTATCTTTGGGTAGATCTGGATCTAGAGGTCTATGGAGGTTTACCATGAGAGTGCTATGGAGATGGAAATTTTGTGTGGCTAAGGTAACATCTTCTCTGACATAAGGATCTCTCTTACCACTGGAATAGTGCAAACACCATTGGGTATGATTCCAGCCTTTGTACCTGCTGAAAGGAATTTCCCAGTAATAGCCACAGCTGCCGCCACAGTGGAGACCTATGAGGGGGACCATAGCATGCCACCTGCGCCCTCACGTCACGGCCAGCAAGCATGACCCTATTTAGGGCATTCATAGCATTCTCGGTGTGAGACTTGTCACAAAAGCAGAAGCAGGCAAAGCCACAGGACTTTTTAATAAAGTAGTTCGATAGGATGTATATATTGTCAGTGCTCCCATGCTTCTCAGAGATATACCAAAGGGTGTTGTGGGAGCTGTGGTAAGTCATATTGTCTACCTTAAGAAAAGTCATGCCTGCTGCACTGGGAAGAGAGAGACCATAACTCATGGCTTTTAAAAGCTTGGCTTGGAACTCACAAAATCATCACCAAGTAATTGGCTCTCTGGAAAGTGTGTGAGCATGGCCAGGTGGCTGTAAGAGTTTGCTCAGGTTTGCTCAGTGCCACACTCCTCTTTGTGTCAGTTGCCTTTCATGTGTGGGTACTTAGAGGCTCTAAAATATTTAGCATGGCCCCTCATATCTTTAAAATTGAGGCTGCCTGAGAAACAACTCTATAGAGTTTTTTAAAAAATGAATGTTCATAACTATAACCTGACATCTTTTTTGACTTTTTCAGTATACACAGTTGTGATTTTGGATAAAAGTATATAGATATAATCATGTGACTTGAAATACATTGTAGTGTTGAATCATTTGTGCATGAAACATGTCTACTGAGAAACAAAAACAAATCATGAACAGGTAGAATGATTCAATAAAACTAACAGGCAAAGAGAGATTAACACTTGTAGGATGTGAACTCTAATCAGAAAGTCAATGTGGGTTCTCTTTTCTGCTTGCAAAAAATAATTGAATGAATCAAAGGTATTATGATATGTGATTCTAAATTATATAAATGAATGCAACTCAGTTTATTAAAATTTACTGCTTCCTTATTAATTGACCCTTATACTACAGTAAATATATTTAATGTGGCTTTCATTTTAAAAATTGTTTTTAGAATTAATAATTATAATTTGTAAAATTGTTGACATCATTTCTCACAATCATTATCCATTGTATTCCAGTAAATGACACTGACAATGATAAGGAGAAGAAAATAATTTTTAATTACCAATTTCCTGCTCTCAATGAACATTGTGTGATTGTCTTCAACTATAACCTTTTCTACACATTATTTATTCATATATATGTGCTCTCGTTATCCACTGTTGCATAACCCATATCAAATTTAGTAGCTGAAGCTAACAATTTTTTTAAGATTTATTTATTTATGCATACAAGCTGGGGTACAGGCCAGAGGCATGGGGCGGCGAGAGGGTTCACCAGAGACATAGTGGGGAGCAGAACAGGCAGATGGACGGAAATGCACTGTTGAGGGGGGCAGCGGACGAGGCAGGAGAGGTCTGCTGCGCCATGTGGGATTCTCCCCAGCTGGGCATGGAACTCATGTCGCCGCTGCCGACAGCTCCACAGCGCAGCACTTAACCGCTGCGCCACCAGGGAGGCCCTGAAGCTAACAATTTATCATTGTTTCATGTCACAACTTTAAGGCACAGGAATTTACATAGGGGGAAGTAGGGCTTGTTTTTTCTCCATTATAGCTCAGGTGACTCTCATGGCTGGTTGTTGATTGACTCCTACCCTCCTGCCCCCCTCTCTTCCAGAGGCACTCCCTGTAGTTAGCCTGGTATATTTAAAATCTGTTTAGATTTCTTACAAGAGACCTTAGTGGACACACCAGTTCTCTAACAGTGTAGGTTCAGTCCTATATATAGCAGTATTTCTGCATCACTTCCAGGATACTCCACTGTTCAAAGCCATCATAGGCCAAATGAGGTTAAAACGGAGGGGAAAAAATTGCTCAATGAAAGAAACAAGGAAACCATTTTTAATCCACCATAGTCTGTCCTCTAAACAGTAATCTTTATATTTTTCTCACACACAAAAAACACATTCATCCCTTTCCATGACTTCCAGTGTCTTATCCCCATATGGCAATGTATGGTCATGTGGGATGATGTCATCTTAATTAGGTCCAGGTAGGGAAGAGACTCTTTGTGTTCAATTTCCTGAGTTTTATTCCTCTTCATCAGATGACATGTGAAAGTTTTTCTGCCCTCTTCACATCTAACGTACAAAACTGAGGTAGGTACAGGATAGACTAGGTTGACATTTCTGCTCAATAGGCAGAATAGTCAGTCCATGGTAATTCTAAAATTCAACTGGACACATGATTTCAGGTATTGGTCAGGGCCTACCGCCACTCCCTGGATCATCAATTTCATTCTTCGTGTATCTTAATTCAGCTGTCAAAGTCCTCCTATTTTCTGTAAATGGCCCATGTCTGTTGTTGAGTAGTATTCTTAGTGTGCTTCTTGTGTGTACGTGGTGCCAAAAATTCTCATTCTGAACTGTTTCGGTCCTTTTCAGTTTAAGGTCATGGTGCTTCTAGTAGCACAGATTCTCTTTTATTCATTCTCTGTCAGCTTACCAATGATTCTTTTTTGGGTATTCACTCCATTAAACAGAAGTCGCACCCCCATTTCCTTCTAAGACAAATCTTTATCTGCATTGGGCCACCTGTGCGATTGATGTGGGACATATTTTAAGATTCTTAGAAGACCTGTTACTTAGCAAAGAGAGCTAGTGAGAAATGATCTGAAACCTTTCTGAGGTCTTAAAAAAAGATCTTACCATTATACCCTTTACTTCTTTATGGTGAGACTGCATTTTGCTGTCCAGATTTTGTTCTTTGCTCTGAGGTCATTATTTAACTTTAATTTTTTTCTTGGCTAGAAAGGCTTTCCTGGGAATTCTCTTCTAATACTGAACAGTTCTTTCTTTAGTTCACCTCTATCTTCTCATAAATTATCAGAAGTGTTTAAAGAAGTCAAGTGAATTTTTTTAGTCTTTCTAAACATCTGCTCAGCCAGATTTACGTGCTTATTAGGTATACTTGCTCTTTTCCACAACACTAAAAGTGACGGTTTTGCTAATTATTTTGCAGTATATAACTTAAGTGTCCAGTTCTCCATGTATTCCTTTGCTTTCTTTGTACTTTTCAAATTTTAACAACTATACCATTGTCCACTAAGGGACCCTAATGTGCCTTTTTTTTTTTAGCTATTCAAGCTGCTTTATAACTTTCTCAATAAAAATGATTTTTAGTTCTTAATTGCATGAGTTTCCTTAAGAGAAACCATTCCAAGTTAATAATGAAATGATGAATGTTGTGTCTCAATTAACAAAAATAACAACATTCATGTTAGAAGGGTTATAAAAATTGTATGGGCTTTTATGCATTTAAAGACCCCAATGCCTTTGCATAAATTAGTTTTATAAGCAATCATCATATCTTCTTCATAAATGTCAGGTTTGATTTATGTCAAAAAGGAGAGAGCACTGAATCACCTTTGAGTGACTAAAAGTCCTGTTCTTAGGCTACCACAAGTGAGCTAGACTAACTTGAGATAGTCAGTTCCTAGGGTCAGGATTTAATCTTTCTTAAATGATGGAATTAGGACAGTTGATCTTTGTGTTCTATCCCAGCTGTAAAATCTCACTTACCTAATATTATTGAAATGTTCATTTCTAAAACTTTGACAAAAAATTAAACTTTTTTAGACTGGTAGGCACTTAAAATACTAAAAGTTCTTTTCGAAAGGATCCTTTATAGACTGTATTGTATTCAATTCTCTGGCAACAATATACTCATTTAAAATGATCACTGTTATAACATTTGGATTAGGTAAAGAATAACTTCAGAAACATCGGAGGTTTGTTAGATAAGGGACATATCCCTGATTTAAAAGTCAGAAAAAAATGGAGGGAACCTTGTGTTCAGAATTGATAGATGGCTTCGTCCTTTGCTGATTCAGGGAGCACAGTTCAGCCTCAAACCATTGTTAACCTGCCTTTAACTCCCCCAATTGTCAGGTTCTTTAGTGGTCTCATGAGTTCTCTCCCCCCTAATACTAAGTAAGGAGATGGAAACTGGTTCCCGCTCCTGGAGAAATGGAGGGCCCTGGAGTAGGTTGGGCTTGGGGTTCAGTGCGAAGGTGACACTGGAAATAAGGACTCTTCTTGAACCTGCGCAAAATATGAAAGCGAGACATGGATCAGTGCCTCATTACAGGTACCAGTATTTAACTCCCTTCCCCTTTGGTATGTGAAGACTGAAAATGACTTTATTTTTTTTTTTCAAAATGAGGAAAAGTTAGAAAGGGCAACCCAACAAGTTTTCCTTTAACCCTAAAAAAAGTCAGATGGTAGAAAGCACATATTCCTGTTTTACTTTACTATCTATTATTTGGGGAGATAATTCTTAACAGATCTTAACTCCTGTTATAATAAACAGGGTCATGCACTTTGTCAGGTAATTTGAAAATTTCTAAGTATAGCTAATCAGCTTTTTCCTTGCAACTCATGTGATTTGAAGTCTAATGGGAACTTCCTGTGGAGTTTTTTCTCCTTGCTCAATATTCCTGTTTCTTTATTTCCTGTTGTTATTTCTAGACTTACTATTATTACACACCTGTTCTGGATGCCACAAGTTTCTTAGTTTGTTGATGTACTACATAGAAGAATTAAAGTGCATTGGTTAAGTTACTCTATAATTGCTCTAAACCTCTTTCTTTGATATAAAGTATTGTAAACCTGAACCACAAGTTTATGGGTATCATGCATTGTAGCCAACTTTCCAGGTAGGTATGTCTCTGTAGAGAAAATGTGCTTATCAATATTTATAAGTAATCGAAATTTATTTTAAATTAGTATATATAAATGTAACTCAATAAATTCAATTTTTGTTTTATTCAACTTTTTTTGTTTTGTTCTCAAACTTCCCTAATTTCTTATGACTTTAGAACCAGAATTCCAATACCAATAATCTCTTAATTTAGTATTTAATGTTTAATGTAGCCCTAAACCCCACCATATAATCCTGAAACATGATGATCCTCTAGAGAGGTTTTTTTTTTTTCCACTTTCTAGTCTTGTGTGAGAGGTTAGTCAGCCTTACCCAGGCAGACATTCATTACTATTATGTTGGCCTTGTTACAACATTCAGCATATCTTAAGATAGGACTGTGATTGTTTGATTTCAAGCTTTTCAGTCCTGAGAAAACTGTGTTTCATAATGGAATGTTATTCAGCCTTAGAAAAGAAAAATACCCTGCCATTTGTAACAATATGTGTGAATATGGAAAACATTAAATTAAGTGAAATAAGCCAGTCACAGAGGAACAAATGCTGTATTCCACTTATGTGAGCTATCTAAATAGTCAACCTCATAGAAGCAGAGAATAGAATGATGGTTGCCAGGGACTTCCAGGTGGGGGAAGGAGGGGGCGAGGGGAAGTGGAGTTCAGTCGATATAAATTTTGAGTTTTGCAATACAAATGAGTTCTAGAGATCTGCTGTTTAACAGAATTAGCAATACTGTATACTTCAAGAAAGCAGCAGAGTGGAAAAATTGTTACCAAAATGTATGAGAATTGGAATCTTGGAAGTGTGTCTTCCCTGTGGGGGAGCTAGTCTTCAAGGGATTCAGAAATTTCCTAAGATGTGACTCTGAAGCAGCGAAGGAATAGAGGAGGTAGCTCCCAAATTTTCTTCTCGTCACTTGTATGTAATTCATATTCCCCTTTGGCTTAACTCAAAATGATAACAAGAAGAAAGCATGGGAAGGAGAGTTTGAATGGGGCAACCTTCTAAAACACAGAAAGATGTAGAGAAAGAAGAAAGTGAAGGGGAATGTGTGAATGTTACAGAGATATCTCCATAAATGGGGGAGGAGCATCACAGTGCAGTGAATGATCACCTGTATCCCAAGGCAGCTGCCCCCACTTTCAAGCATTGGTCTTGGTTTATAGGTCCCAGTGATCTATCAGGAATGGGGGGCAGGTAGCTGAGAGCCAGGTGAAGCTACATAACATGGAAGGCAGGTGGGTTAGCAGAGAGAGTTCTTGTGGTACTTGTACCATGGTACTGCTGGGAAGGAGAAGTGGGAGGAGATGCTTGGAGGAGAGATATATAGAGATACTTGAAAAAGACATATGGGTGAGAATCATGTGGGGAGGCTGACAATGGCAGCTGTTATCTTGATTTGTAGTTTATAGTTTGCCCTTTTGTCCCAGACTGGTTTGCCCCTTTATCCCCTACTGTGGCTCCCCTCCAGAAGGTGCCTTAAACTGCTAGCAAGCTTTTGGGCTCTGCTTTTGGCCTGCCCTGTTTGGCTGGGCATTTGCCCATAAAGCGATGGTTAATTTGATAGTTTATTTGGAAGCTATTAGGAATCTTCTATCTTCTCTTCCCTTGCTGTGCACACTGATAACATTTTGCTTCCTTTGACTTTTTACAATGGCATTATTATAAATACAGTGGATGACATGATTCTGTTTTAGGGCAAGCACCCCGTTTGTTTGGGGTACCTAGATTCCCCTTGGTTGTGTGCTAACATGAACAAGCAGAATGACTAACATATCCTTCGTTAGTCCTGCATTCTTTAGGGTCATGAATATCTTGATTCAGACACATTATCTATTTCGCACTGAAGTAGACACAATAAGAGAGCATAAGCAACCCCATGTGTTTCCCTGCTTGACATATTAAACAAAGTACTTCATTTTATAAGTATATTGTTGTTTTTACCTTTTATCTGCTCTGTTTTTCCCCTTAAAGTCCCAAGTTCTTATTGAATCGAACTTGTGAACTAAGTGAACTCTGTGGTTTTAGAGTTATGGAGTGAAGGAAATTTTCAGATCAAATGTGATGAGTGGCATCATAGTAATTCAGTCTTTTTAAATACTTTATGAATCCTTCTGATTTTTGGGGGGTTTGTACAATCTAAGGTATTAATCCTCATGCAAAACGAAGACCTGGACCTTGCCTTACCTTACTGACTCATATTATTCAGTAAAATGAATCTGTTCGTATAGGAGGGTCAACTCAGTTGACCTAAATAAGTTGGGGCAAGCAAATTGAGTTTATTAAGGAACTGATGGTGAGGATTTGAACCTGGGAAGGGGTTTAACAGATTGTACTCTGTGAGTACTATTTTCCAACAAGCACAGGTTTGAGTTCACTTTTTTTTTTAAAGATTTATTTATTTATACATACAAGCTGGGGTACAGACCAGAGGTGTGGGGCGGCGAGAGGGTTCACCAGAGACAGAGCGGGGAGCAGAACAGGCAGATCAGAGATACACTGCTGAGGGGAGCAGCGGGCGAGGCAGGAGAGGTCTGCCGCACCATGTGGGATTCTCCCCGGCCGGGCGTCGAACTCGCATCGCTGCTGCCTACAGCTCCACAGCACAGCGCTTAACTGCTGTGCCACCAGAGAGACCCCTTGAGTTCACTTTTTGTAGATAGAAACAGTGAGTCATTAGAAATAAAAGGATATGTTAATGTTATCTATGTGTAGAGGAAGGGAAAAGCTGCAGCTTATTCACTTCCTTGACCACTAAAGAATACACTGGAGGTGCAAATGTTAGGAACCCATCTTTAAAATGTTCTTTATCTGGCTTCATCTTCATTAGTGTTGACTGAAAGGCTGGTTTAGCCTCAGGTGACAGACTGCTGAATAGTTTATAGCATGGAGCCTGTCCTGACTTTGTCTATGCATATGGTTTAGCTCTTGCTTGCTTGGGGGTGGGGTGGGGCAGAGGAAATGGGGAACAGTACTATACATGTTCACAGTTCCATGTCCAGAGTTGATTTTGGTTTCATGTACCCTAATTTTGAACAGCAATCTATGATTTATTCTGTTTGCCATCATCCTTCATGGGCTTTATAAACAGAAACATGAATCTCATAAGGTTAAAAAGAAAGTGGGTTGGAGCTGATGTTCCTTACTTTGTCTTAATTCTCTTTTTTCCTGATCAGCTAGATAAAATGTAAAAACTTGAGTCATAATTTAGTTCATAGTGTGACCAAAATAGCTTGGAGCTGATGTCTGCATTCTTAGGCCCGATTCAACAATCAGGGGTGTGATTATGGAAGAGGTACTTACTCCTCTACATCTCAGATGCTCCATCAATAAAATATGAGAATTGAGTTTCTTATATTTATATTGCATTCACTTTATATTCTTACTCATGAAGTGATTTGAAGGTTACTGAAGGCTTTTTATTCTGGTCAATACCCTGTACTATGAACAATGAAAAAAAAGTGACATTACATTATAAAATTATTTTTATTTGCAGACAAAAATTGTTGAGTCATTCTATTCAAACATTGTTCTCTTGCCTGATTTAAAAAATAAGTTAAAAAAACATATTGAGCAATAAGAGTCACAGAAATTGTGATTTTTACCTTTTCTGTATTTAAAAGCAATTTCTCAAAAGGTGTTCATGTTTCCAGGTCAGCTGAATGAAATCAATTTATTACCTCTTTCAGCTAAGCACCAACACATCATTGCAGCAAGTGTGATGATCACAGCATCTTGTGTTTGACAGATGATCTTACTGTAAACAGTGGTGTAAACATCCACCAAGAGTTCAGGAATGATGAAAAGAAACTCTTTGAGCCACTTGGCATCAAAGAAATTTTGAAAGGAGACAAGGTCGTGAAGTCAGGGAAAAAAGGCAATGAGAAAGGGAAGAGAATGGAGAGTAATGAGAGATGAGAGGCTGTAGAAAGCAGTTGGAGTCTTGCTTTTTAAAATAACTTGATGTAGAAGAAAAAAATTCTAGTCAATTAAACGTAACTTTTTTTTTTCTTCCACTTTCCTGATTACTTGGAACTCTTAAGGCTGTATTAAATTTTTTGAAAATACCGTTTTCAGAAAGCATCTCTCGTTTGAAAGGATCTTATTTGGTCATTAAGTATTTTATGAATTTCAAAACCAAACATAAATCACTGCCAGATGTGGCCATTTGAAACTGACCCTAATAAACTCTTAGAGAATTTAGTCTAGAGAGGGTGAATCTATTAATAGGCAGACTGAGGGGCACCCTTGGATCCCCACTTACATGTTCTAAGTGGATTTTGCCATCCACTACATTAAGACAAAGCATGTTCTTAGTATGAAGATCTTTAATGGAAAAGAACTTTAATAAGATTAGAATGCATAGAGAGAGAGGAGAAGAAAGGCTAGTAGTTTCCCTATAAAAAATTCAAAGTTGAGCCTCTCTGGTGGCACAACGGGTAAAGCGCAGCACCATGAAGCTATCCAGAGCCACTGCAGCATGAGTTCAATCCCCGGCCAGGGAGATTCCCACATGGTGCGGCAGACCTCTCCTGCCTCACCCGCTGCTCCCCTCAGCAGTGTATTTCAGTCAGTCTGCCTGTTCTGCTCCCCACTCTGTCTCTGGTGAATCCTCTCACCACCCCACACCTCTGGCCTACATCCCAGCTTGTATGCATAAACAAATCTTTTAAAAAAAGAGAAAAAAGTAAAATTACCCATACCTGATGGATAAATGTCCAGCCAAACGGTTGGCCAACAATATGGCCACTGAGGCCCCCAAACTTGCCACAAGTCTAAAGCACTTTCTGGCAGGGAACCATAGGAAAGGGGCAGAAGGGGCCAGGCAAGTCTGGGATGAAAGAAACAAAATCAAAGTACAAATCAAGTTAAAGGCTGCCTCCCCATGGGTTTCACACCCACGTCTTTTCCGAGTTTCTTTCCATGTCTCAAATCCATGTGTCTCCTTCCCTGTCCCCCAAGTCCTTGGTGCAAGCCCAAAGCTGCGGAGCAAGCACCACTTCTTCACATCTCTCTGCTCCCCATACCTCCTCCAAATCTTCCAACTTTTCTTCAACTTCTCCCTGCTCTATGTTAGTTGGGGAGGGCATATGGGACCTCCCCTTTTTATGGAGATTACACTCTGTAACAATTTTACACTTAGTTTTGCTATTTTCAGCTCATTTCCATTAAAAAAATAAAAACAACTCCCCAAGGACTGTGGAACATATCTCCTTAGAATGTATTGTTTTTGAAAATTTTTACTTATTTCTTTATAATCTTGGAAGGTTTATTATTAGAACCAAGCACTCACCAGGGAATGGAGATTAGCACATATGTTACATAGTTGAAAAGGCTAAGGTGGGTAGATGGGTAGTTTTTTCTTACTATGAATTTGTTCATTCTCTTTCCTTTTCCCAAGCACCCCTCTTCCCAATTGCTCCATTATTGAGAGATTAAACAATATTGGAGTATACGTGAGTCTATTTCCTAAGGAAACTGTAGAGTAATTTTGGTATTCAAAGGAAGTAAGACATAGGAGGGAGAGGAAAGAATGGGACAACTTTAATTTGCTCATTTTTTTTTTAAATTGGAGAGTGTTTTTGTGGTTTTTTTTTTTTGTTTGTTTGTTTGTTTTTTTGGTATTCTAAGATAGTCAACTGCAACTCTAAGTCCCTGGAAATCAAGGACTCCTCTTCGTCAGATTCTGTAGATAGTAACTCATAGTATTATATAAATAAGAACTCCCTGAATATTTTATTATGATGACTAATTGGGTCATACTAAGTTACATGTTTATAGATGTCTCTTATTCTAACTAAAAACAAATATGAGTGATATAAAGGTATTGTACTGATTTAAGAATTATATTTTGGGGCCTCCCTGGTGGTGCAGCGGCTAAGCGCTGGGCTGTGGAGCTGTTGGCAGCAGCGATGTGAGTTCGACGCCCAGCCGGGGAGAATCCCACATGGTGCGGCAGACCTCTCCTGCCTCACCCGCTGCTCCCCTCAGCAGTGTATTTTTGATCTGCCTGTTCTGCCCCTCACTCTGTCTCTGGTGAAGCCTCTCACCACTCCACACCTCTGGCCTATACACCAGCTGTTTGTATAAATAAATAAATCTTTAAAAAAAAAAAAAGAATTATATTTTGGGCTTAAATTGAAAATTTTGCTAACAGTTTATATCTCTTGGATTACTAAATTTTAGTAACAGATACGTCATTGAACTCTGCAAAAGAACAGTTACTCTAGACCTTTATAATAGTGTTTTTCAAACCTTAATATGCATAAAACTCACCCAGGGGACTTGTTAAAATACGCTCAAGTTATATTGATAGGACAATACCTATACACATACTTTGAATAATAAAAAGCTATTGCTTAAAGTTTGGAGTCAGGTAGATTTATTAGCTCTTTATTACCTATTTATGATCTTCATTAAAAAAATAATTTTCTGTTTCAGTTTCCTAATCTGTTAAACTTAAATAAAATTACATCTTTGTAATTTGGTGGGTATTAAATGCCATTAGATATTGTGGACACAGAATGAAATACTTAAAACATGTAGTTATGTCCTTTTGATTGTGGTTAGTACATGATAAATTCTTTTTAGATGGTAGTTTTATTTTTAGGTAAAATGTCTTATATTTAACTTAGTCTTTCTGTCTACATGTTAGGATGCTTGATAGTATGAAGAATTAATGTATTTTTCTTCTGAGACAATTTTAGACCTTATAATATATTCATTCTTAGTCTGTTATCTAAAGCAAAGAAGATAGAAGAACTAGAAAGCAACAGAAATTCCTCACAAAATGGATGAGTGCCCTTGAAGCACTAGGCTTTCAGAAAATGGTCTACTTTCATCCTATCAAATGACATTGAACTTGTCAGATCAAAACAAGTGCAGGGACATAGCAAAGATGGAAAAAATGCTGGTGCCAACTCTGTTCAATTATTTTTTAAGAACAATGATACAGAAACCTAGAGGCTTAATTGTGAATTGAATAATTCTGTGTCACAGACTGGAAAATTAAGAGAGTGCTCATTATTTTCTAAAACAATATATCCTGACAGCCACAATGCTTTTCTTCCCCATCTGTTTGTTACGGCTTTTCAAATCTTACAGCTCCCTCCTGTGTTTATAGTAGGAGTAGAATTTTTTCATCAGCCTGTGTATTAGGTCCATAGATTCTGTATCTAGAGAACTTCACTGTAAGCATTTCTCAGTTATCAAGTTGAAGTTGAACTATTTCATAGTCTTTGACAAGTGGCAAAGAGGCAAGAGAGCACTGTGAAGAAATTTGCTGGAGTAAAGTGCCAGTATTTATTCAACAGAAAGTGTGCTTTCATTTATTTCTGTCTCTTTTTAAATCTAGTGTTTTCAGTTATAAAACCACTTGTGTCAGGTAATATGATTTTGTTACCCTGTTGGGAAGCTATTGAAATACTCTTCAGTCTACATCTCTCAAATTAATCTACTGCATATTTCTCAAGAAGTTGTGTGCAATTTATTATGTAAAATAACACAGGTGGGGTGGACAGAGTCCCAGTTTTCCTCTAGTAAGACTTATAATCCTGGATAGGATAATTATGTGACAGAAAGAACACATTACCTCAGTCCTGATTTTGACTCTGCTCCAGTTATCCATATAATTTCTGTCATGGTTATTATCTTCAGGAAGGTGATTACAGCTATTTATGAAATAAGGGGAATAAATTAAACTAATATTTAATTTGAGTGGTTCTGAACTCGGTTGGGATATTGTTAAAAGTACAGATGTCAAGATTCTGCAGATTCTGATTAAGTATATTTGGGACAGTATCCGGGAATCGATATTTTCAACAAACACCCTCTGATGAGATTCTTTCTATTAAGTAAGCTATGGCTATATGGAAATATACTTTTCCTAAGTTTGTTCTATCTGGGCACTTTCTGATTTTTTGATTTCAAAAATAACTACAATGTGATGGGGTAGAAAAATTTTAATTTTTTTTCCTGCAGCAATAATAATTTAAGTGTCATAAGACAGATTAATAGGAGAAAAACAAATTTAAGTATGTATTTATTGGAAGCCCACATAATCGTGACAGCTGCAAAGAGAGAAAGGTAAAATGAGGCATATATGCCATCCTGAGCTAAGGAATGAGATGGGGCCTGTGACTTCAAAGGGGGTGAGGTTAATTCACAGGCCTAGAAGAAGAGCAGATCCTTGGTCATTCAGTCTTCATACTGTCATATAAATGGGTCATAATTTTTTTTTAAAGATTTATTTATGCATACAAGCTGGGGTACAGGCCAGAGGCATGGGGTGGCGAGGGGGTTCACCAGACACAGAATGGAGAGCAGAACAGGCAGATGGATGGAAATACACTGCTGAGGGGAGCAGCGGGCGAGGCAGGAGAGGTCTGCTGTGCCATGTGGGAATCTCCCCATCCGGGCTTCGAACTCGCATTGCTGCTGCCGACAGCTCCACAGTGCAGCACTTAACTGCTGCGCCACCAGGAAGGCCCGGGTCATAAAAATTTAATCCTAGTAATTACTCTCATTATAGGCAAGCCCCTCCTCAGATCCCACTGAAATTCTTCTAGATATTTAAGAAGGAGGCAAAAGTTTGTCCTCGAGTCTTAATTTAATTCCCTTTAAATCATAAATAACATGCACACCAAAATGACTCACTTTGGGGAGGTTGACTGTGAACTTCAAGTGTGTATTGTTGAATGAATTATATGCAAATGCTAGTGCAATATATTAAAGAAGTAATCAATTCTGTCTTAGATGATCTAGTAAGGGTATAAACGTTGAAAGATAGGTATGACTTGAATACATACAAAAAGAAGTTCTAAGGCATAACAGGTAGGGGTACAAAGTGAGATAGATAAAAGGTCATAAAAGGAAATGCAATGTACATTTGGCAATATATCCTTTATTTCCTAGAGCATATGGATTATTTAATGGACTAACAAAGTAAAACTGAAAAGGTGGATTTGTTTGTATCAAGAAGCAGCTTGAGGGCCTCCCTGGTGGCGCAGCGGTTAAGCGCTGGGCTGTGGAGCTGTCGGCAGCAACGATGGGAGTTCGACGCCCAGCCGGGGAGAATCCCACATGGTGCAGCAGACCTCTCCTGCCTCGCCCGCTGCTCCTCTCAGCAGTGTATTTCTGATCTGCCTGTTCTGCTCCCCACTCTGTCTCTGGTGAAGCCTCTCACCACTTCACACCTCTGTCCTGTACCCCAGCTTGTATGCATAAATAAATAAATCTTAAAAAAAAAAGAAGCAGCTTGACTTGTGTCTAGGAATCCTGGACTTAATTTAGATGTAAATGCAATCCATTAAAAGCTTTTGGATATCAAATTTTAAAGATGAATCTTTATATTGGATGAAGAATATAGGGGAAGAAAACTTTTTTTGTTTCACTTTTCTAGGTTCTTGACAGTGTAGGTACAGAGAGGAATTTCCTCATAACCCTCTGAGTTTTTCTCAATCAGCTTGAGCAATCAAATTAACATCAGACAGATTAGTAGCAGGAAAACCAAATTTAATTACATCATGAAGAATCTACACGGATGTGTATTTTAAAACCAATGGAGCAAAATGAAGATAAATATCCTGAGCTAAGGAATGCAATAGGGGCAGAGGGCTTTAAAAAGAGAGGAGTGGGCCTACATGATGAGGGGAGACTCATGACAGAGTGCTCTCTAATTAGATGTTTGCACTGCCATAGAGATTTCTTTGATAGAAAGTCTAGTTTTGGTAAAAATCTTAATTCTGTGTAACATCTCCAACTTTCATTCTTCTGTATAGTTAAGGGAGTGGTAAAGTTTCGCTAGAGCTAACAGGACTTGCTTGAACTCAGCTTGAAATAGTCTACATGTCAAAGTGACACCTCTTGGAAAAGCCTGCTTTGCACACCTTGGGGAGGCCTATCCTTCAGTTTGCCTCTGAAACTTCCCTGGAAGTCTCATGTTCCAGATAGATTGTTTTATATCATTGTACCAGGGTCTTTGTCCTGAACATAGATTAGTCCAGTTAAACGGTCGCATCTCTTTTCTGAAGGTGATGATGCAGTTGCAGTTAGGCCTATGCTGCAAGGGCCTTGATTAACCTCAGCTCAAAATAATCCACATGCCAAAGTGACAGATCTTGGGAGATCCTGTTGAACATCTTGGGGATATTGTATAGCTGTCAGCATTCTTTTATCTACTTTTGCATGGACAGGAGAAGGCCTGCTTTCAAAAGAAAGCAAGATGCACCATGTTTTTCCTTCCCTTCTTCCTTAGTCAATAATGTCTATGGCTTAAGTACAGGTAAAGGTCTTTCACGTGTAGTTTTTAAATCCCTCCCCTCCAACTTTGCTTTGACTAGAAATTCTATCTCTCGTGACTGATTTCTCCCATATATCTTGGCCTATTACCTCTTTTAGTTTGAACTGAGCCAAAGACCTTTGAACTGGGCCAAAAAACTATTGTGGAAGAAACCATCAAGCAAATAATTGTTGAGAAGTCATCCAGGTCACGAGAACTGATGATTTTGGACTTTTTGTCTGAGAATAGAATCAGCAACTAATTATGTATAGACAAAAATAGTGTAGGCTTGTCAGCACTAATGAACTCTTTTTAAATCACTTACCTCATCCCCCTCTTTTCTTGCCATTGAAATGCCTATTATTTTTGTTCCCTTTGGGAGACTATTTGAGTTTCTACCCAAATCTGTGCTGCTCAAATTGTGATTCTTTTATCCCAAATAAAAGTACTTTACCTTTCAATTGCCTCCTGAATTTTTAGGTTAATAGTAACAATGTAAAATTAAGGACAACATGGAGATATATTTGGAAATCAGTGAATAGTAACACTATTTAGAATAATTTTTCAGGCGGCAAGGGACAATACCCACACCCTCTGGACGTTCTTCTGAGATTGGACAGATGAATAAATTGATATCATACCAATTGATAGGGAAAAAAGCCAAAATTTAATAGCATACATATGTAGAATTTACATCGTTGGAAATTCTTTTTTTTTTAAAAGATTTATTTATTTATACATACAAGCTGGGGTACAGGCCAGAGGTGTGGGGCGGCGAGAGGGCTCACCAGCGACAGAGTGGGGAGCAGAACAGGCAGATCAGAAGTACACTGCTGAGGGGAGCAGCGGGTGAGGCAGGAGAGGTCTGCCGCGCCATGTGGGATTCTCGCCGGCTGGGCGTCGAACTCGCATCGCAAGCTGCCGACAGCTCCACAGCGCAGCACTTAACCGCTGCGCCATCAGGGAGGCCCCATCGTTGGAAATTCTAAAGAATAATGGAGTGAACTTGAGACAGCCCAGGTAAAAGAAATCGAAGTCAGTAGAATGATTTACTCCAGTTGAGCTTGAACAGGTTGACTAACTCACTGACAGGCAAGTCCTGTGCAAACAGTTCAGTCCACCACACTGACCATGAGGTGCCTTAATAGATATTTCCTGGAGGAAGAAAACTGAGAGCCCGTAAATGCAACTGGAGTGTAACTCATCTGGATTGTAGCCCAATCCAGAATAAACTCTGATGCGCTCTCTTCCTCCTCACCTCATGCATTTACCCTTTAAATATCTCCTTCTGACTCTCTTCAGGGAGCCAAGTTATATTTTTCTTCACCAGACTGGTTCCCTCATGCGTGAATTTCTCTAATAAAACCTTGCGTGGTTCAATTACAGCAAGCTCCCTTTGGTGAACTCTTTCCCTAAAGGGTGAAAAATGCTCTCTTTGGGTTTGAGGTCCCATACCAGACTGGAGATATTTATTCTGTGTCAAGAACCTAGGACATCAAGGACAGAGAAGGGGAGACTTTACATGACAAACAAGATAGAGAAGACATGTTTGGGAAGTCTATTACTTAAGGAATGTAAATTGTTTTGTGTTGAGAGCTATGAGGACCTTGAAAGCTAGGAGAAACTTGTTCTTTGCTAAGTCCTTCCAACCTTCCCCAAAGACGAGATCATAATGTCTTAAACTTCTGCTATTTTCCTAATCTAGAAAGAAACCACAGCTGTCCCTTTTAAGACCTAGAAGAGTGTAGTTTGGGGATCTCAGTTGTAGGTTTATCAGGAAACCTTTTTTCTCTCTAAGAATCTTATCTTTACACTCAGAGGAAGGATGAGATCACCCCCTTCTTAGCTGTCTTATAAATTTCTTGATGCCCCTGTTTCTAACATGCAACATGAATATTCCTTGTTTGCTCCATTGTTCTTTAGGACTTACCACCATGTAAATTTCCTATATATATGCTATTGTTACTGGGCATAGGATCTGAAAATTGTCAATGGGTGAGAACCTCTCTCACCTGTTCTGGGCCCAGCAACCCACTACCACAAATGCAAACAAAAAGGCCTTTGGTGCAGCAAAAATTAAAACAGTTATTTTAGTCAAGGTAGAGGGGGAAGAGAAAGTCCACTTACCAATGGATGGAATGGAGTTGCAGATATAGGAGGTGGCAGGGAGCAGCAGCTGAAAGGGGAGGGCTCCCCTTTCCTGGGAAGTGGGACCTGGCAAAGGCCCATCACCTAGTAGGGCAGTTGGCTTCTACAGCAGTTCTGATGAAAAAGAGATCAAGTCAAAGTGACTTGATCCCTTTTATTATTTTAATGATTTATTTAGGCATACAAGCTGGGGTACAGGTCAGAGGCTTGGGACAGTGAGAGGGTTCAGCAGAGACAGAGTGGGGAGCAGAACAGGCAGATGGACAGAAATACACTGCTGAGGGGAGCAGCGGGCGAGGCAGGAGAGGTCTGCCACGCCATGTGGAAATCTCCACCCCCGGCTTCAAACTCACGTCACTGCTGCCGACAGCTCCACAGCACAGCGCTTAACCGCTGCGCCACTGGGGAGGCCCTGGGATGTTAGTTTTAATAAAAGAGCACACATGGACTTGAAAGCAAAGTGGTTAAATTACAAAATACCTAAATTAAACTTCTACCAATTCTCTAATGTATTTAATAGTGCTACAGTGCATCCATATTTATGCTAATAGTGCAATGTGATGCCTTTTCAGTTCAGATTTAAAATGGAATTTTTCTAGGGTAATGCAGTTCCTCTATAATGACTGCCATTGGCTTTATTTTTAAAGTGGTTACATAAATGTAAAGTTTTCATACCACCAATCCAGTTCTTTTTGTCTAAGTAGGATGAGGAGCCCTTCCCTCCTCAGCATCATCTGTGATACCGAACCTCAAACATCACAGCTAATATTACATCCAGGTATCATTTTTATATCAACAGTCACACACCTTACCTTATCACTCCCTTCTGAAAGTTGTTAAATGTTCTATGATTTTTATATAAATTTTGGTCTTCAGTAGCATGAAGTCCCTCAAACAAGGACTATCTAATGTGTACATTGAGCACCACCTAGTGGCAAGAGCATTTATTGGAAATGTTGTACGTGTTCTTTTGGGACTGGCTGTCTTGCAGGCTAGAGGAAAACAAAAGTGAGCTGTTGAAATCAACTGGTAATAATTTGGGGTTAAAATTGTGTTAGAATGCATGAAAAAAAATCTAAGTCCATATCCTTAAGTTCCATCAGTGAGGAGGTTGAATTTTAGCAAAGAGTGTTAAGCAAAAAGAAAAGGTATAATGAGGAAAAAAGTGGGAAAAAAATCAAACACACAGGAGCTGTCTTAAATGAGATAAAGGCAGCACAAATGAAAAAGTGGAGAAAAGAAATAAATTAAGTACACATTTTATGGATCTAGTGTCATGAGTGGCAGTATAAATGTATGAAGAGGACAAAAATAACTACACTTCTTAAACACTTAACTGTTTCAAATACCTTAACCTCAAAATATTATCCAGATACCTACTGGATTATATGTATCATTATCATACATAAAAGACAAAAAAATATGTAGTAATTAGGGAAAATGCATAAGATGTCTTAAGTCAGTTTGATCTTTTTCTAAAACTCAGTCTCATCCTATTTACTACACCAGAAAACCCCTGAAAGAAACCCTGTTTACTGCACTAAAACACTGGTTCTCAAACTCTGCTGCACATTGAAATCAACCTGAACATTTTAATGCACAAAAATGTCTAGATCTCACTGTAAGATATTTCAGTTTAATTGGCATGAAGATTATGGCATGTTAATCTAGGTTTTTAAAGCTTTTATTTTATTCTAATGTGTATTAAAATTTGAGGATGACCCAACAGTTGTTTGTGACTTCCTTGTCAGCTATATATTTCTATAGGTTCCAAAGAACTTTTAGTTATTTTGTCAACACTAGACCTTTTAAATTTAATATTTCAGAATCAAGTTATTTAAGAACTTTATGAATGAATGTTACAGACACACCTCTGTTAAGGGGAGGTGCTGTTTCCACTGCCCCCACTTACATGCAGCCATCTTGGATTATAAGTTCCAATGTGCCATGAATTGGGCTTCCTGATTGGGGAAGCATTTGGAACTAGGGGTGGAGTTAAATGGCCATGTTTGGTATATAACTAAACTCAGGTGGACTCTGGCATCTTGCTTTTTGGACTTTGACTTGTACCCAGGGATTTAGAGAAACTTGGAGGAGACACATGGAGGAGACTTAGAAGAGACATGTGGGTGAGACACAGGGAGACTCCTGGGTAGAGACAATGGCAGTCATTATCTTGATGTGTATTTTTATTTTTGCATCCCTCCTTTCATCCCAAAGCTGTCTGGCCTCCTTCCTATGGTTCTCTGCTAGAAGGTGCTTTGGATTTGTGGTAAGCTTTCAGACCTCAGCAGTCCTGCTTGGTGCTGAGCCTTTTTGACTGGACATTTGCTCATAAGGGAACAGGTAATATGGGGGAGTTTTACTGGAGAACTGTTATTAGGACTATCTTTTTTTTTTTCCGCTTCTCTATCTATTCACACTAATTAAAGATTTTCCACACCAAAATGGCTTCCTTTGTCTTTATGCAGTGGAATGGATAATCCATTGAAAGAGTATGTACCTTTAAGTTTGGGGTCCCAGGGTTCCTCTTGGTCATAGAGCAATGAGGAGAGATTCTTTTCTAGATCACTTAAAGTTTTTCTTTGGAACAGTGACAGTAACAAATTTGTCATTTCTCTTTCTGTTTGTAATATTCAGGGGCCACTCCCTCCTGTTTTCAATTTTCCCTGATAAAATGACTGTATCTCTGTCATCACAAGAAGTTTCAAACTGATGCTTCTTTAGGACTGTTTTCTGTCCAGTGGCATGGCAGATAGCCACAGCTGTCACCCTCTCAGCAGTTTTCTGTTCTTCAAATGTGCAGACTTTCCGTACATTCTTGATAGTCTCTCAATCAGAGAGTACACTTCCTCTTCCCTAGAAATGTGTGGTGAAAAAAAGAGCTGCCTCTGAATTTATATTACACATCTATTTTGTGTCAAATCTGTCTTGTCTTCAGAAGACTTAATAATTGACAGAAAAAACAGAGTGAGTTTTATTTAAAAATCATGGCCTACTTCCATTATGTCATCCTCTGCTGAGTTATTTAATGTCAAACATATGTGCTTTTTGAAGTCCAAAGTTGGTCAAACTATTTGCCTACAAGACGTGTATTTATTTATATTTGGGTTTTTAATCTGTTAAATAAGCTGATTCATGTTCTAGACCTCAGTGGTTTATTTTGCATACATCTAAGATTTACAGTGCTGTAATTTCAGCCTATTGTTATATATACTCTGCTAAATCCCAGAGAATATTGCATAAAAACATGATTGTATAGAAATACCTTTTAAAATTTCAAGATCAGAAATCAATGTTTCTATATAGCTTTAAAATATTACATGAGGGGCTCCCTGGTGGAGCAGTGGTTGGGCGCTGTGCTGTGGAACTGTCGGCAGCAGCAATGCGAGTTCGACGCCCAGTCGGGGAGATTCCCACATGGCGCAGCAGACCTCTCCTGCCTTGCCCGCTACTCCCTTCAGCAGTTTATTTCCACCAACCTGCCTGTTCTGCTCCCCACTCTGTCTCTGGTGAACCCTCTCCCCGCCCCACACCTCTGGCCTGTACCCCAGCTTGTGTGCATAAATAAATCTTTTTAAAAAATATTATTTGAGCACATGTATTCCTACAAAATCTTATCAAAACAACAATAAGAAGGCCACAAGTTATCTAGAATATATTACACTTGTATGTTCTAAAGAATTTTAATAATTTATGGTTGTGCTATATGTAAAATTAAATCCTTCTATAAAATCAAAATGGACATAGAATACTTGTTGCCAGGGCCTGGGGGAGGGAATAAGAGGAAGGCTATGGTCAAAGTGTGTCAGTTTCAGTTATGTAAATAAACAAGTTAGATGTGGAGCTCTACTGTACAGCATCATGCCTATAGCTAACATAACTATTATATGCTTAAATTTATAAAGAGGGTAGATGTTAAGTGTTTTTTTTTTCAAAGATTTATTTATTTATACATACAAGCCGGGGTACAGGCCAGAGGTGTGGGGCGGCGAGAGGGTTCACCAGAGACAGAGTGGGGAGCAGAACAGGCAGATCAGAAGTACACTGCTGAGGGGAGCAGCGGGTGAGGCAGGAGAGGTCTGCCACACCATGTGGGATTCTCCCTGACTGGGCGTCGAACCCACATCACAAACTGCCAACAGCTCCACAGCGCAGCGCTCAACCGCTGCGCCACCAGGGAGGCCCCAATGTTAAGTGTTTTTAACATACTTAAAAAATTATAATAAAAGGGGTGGGTGGAAATTTTGGGAGGTGATAGATATGTTTGTGGCCTTGATGTTGATAATGTTTTCATCCTCAAACTCACTGAGTTTATATATTAAATAGATACAGTTTTTTAACCTATCAAAGGTAGCTTAGTAAAGTGATTTTAAAAATGTTTTATGTATTTTTAAATTTTGTGCTATTTTCTGCATTATTTCTCTCTGAAATTCTAGAAATTTATTTATTTTTTTAATTTTTTTTTATTTATTTATACATACAAGCTGGGGTACAAGCCGGAGGTGTGGGGCGGCGAGAGGGCTCACCAGAGACAGAGTGGGGAGCAGAACAGGCAGATCAGAAATAAACTGCTGAGGGGAGCAGCGGGCGAGGCAGGAGAGGTCTGCCGCACCATGTGGGATTCTCCCCGGCTGGGCGTCGAACTCGCGTCGCGTGCTGCTGACAGCTCCACAGCGCAGCACCCAACTGCTGCGCCACCAGGGAGGCCTGGAATTCTAGAAATTTAGTGTGGAGCGATACTAATGTGTCCCTATAACTTTTCAGAAAGGGTTAGTTTAATACAATAATATTGGTCTTTCTGTTTTAATATCAACCTTAAAAATGAAATGTTTTTATTTAAACATCGTTCATGAATAAATTTTTATTTTTAATTTTAGAATGAAAGATTATACTTCTCTTAAAAAATAAAGCTGTGACCTATGGGAAAACAGATACCTTCAGGTGTCTATTTAATCATGAGACATAAATTCACTTTCAATGCACAGGTTAGAAACTTAAGGAGCCATGTAAATTCACATTCACTGTTTTGTTCAGGGCCCACAGCAGGCTTTCTTGCATTTCTTTTCTTTTCTTTTCTTTTTTTTTGTGGCAAAAGGGTTCACCAGAGACAGAGCGGGGAGCAGAACAGGCAGAGCAGAAGTACACTGCTGAGGGGAGCAGCGGGCGAGGCAGGAGAGGTCCGCCCCACCATGTGGGACTCTCCCTGGCCGGGCGTCGAACTTGCGTCACCGCTGCCGACAGCTCCACAGCGCAGCGCCCAACCGCTGCACCACCGGGGAGGCCCTCTTTTAAAGATTTATTTTATATTTATACATACAAGCTGGGGTACAGGCCAGAGGCATGGGGCGGCGAGAGGGTTCACCAGAGCCAGAGCGGGGAGCAGAACAGGCAGATCAGAAATACACTGCTGAGGGGAGCAGCGGGTGAGGCAGGAGAGGTCTGCTGTGCCATGTGGGATTCTCCCTGGCCGGGCGTCGAACGCGCGTCGCTGCTGCCGACAGCTCCACAGCGCAGCGCTTAACCGCTGTGCCACCGGGGAGGCCCTTTCTTGCATTTCTTTTAAAGATTGAAGAATGGTAACTTCATTGGTGTGACAGTGAAGTATCTAAATCTTTATCATGTTTTCGACGTTTTTTTCACTGCCTCATTTAACCTAAGCTAAAAAATCAATCTTCCTGCTCCAAATCAAGTCTCGGTAAGTCTTTGGATGAGAACAGAATTCACTAGATAACCCCATTTCATTTTTATGATTCTGGATGCATCTGTTAGCTCTTACTGCAGATATTTTCTTTACAGGGAAATTGATGGCTGCCATTACTTAAAATTAACAGATTATGAAAATTCAGCATGATTTTGTACTTTTCAGGAAACCCTGACAATCATTAGTGTTCATCATCCGTGTTTTTAGGCAGATAATCAGATTTACAACTTAGAAATAATAATATTAGTAGTAGTATTGAGGCTGAATCTGAGGACAGTGGTTGAGATAGGAGGGACAAGAATGGATGAAGGACAGTGTATGTTAGTGATGGCAAGGATATGAATTAAGGCAATGAATTTGATTAAAATGAAAGACTTTGAGGGAGATATTAGGAACAGAACTAACCTTGGCGATACACTAGATAGATGGAGAAGTAAGACAGAGAAAGATGTGAGAGAAAGGCCAGGTCAGGATTATTCCAATGTTTCTGCCTTTACTTACTGGAAAGTGGTACCATGAATAAATAACACCACATTCTGAGTCCATATCCTTTAACCAAGAGGGAATATGATTGCTTATGATTAGAATAGTAGGCAAGTTACCTGAAGATTCTGACAGTTTTACAATCTTTATAGATTTGTCTTCAGAAACAAGTGAATTAATGACCACAGAAGTTTGGCTGTTCCCTGACCTCTGTTCATAGTGTCAATGACTCTGGACTATTTTATCACTGGTTATGTACCAACTCTGGTGTGACAACATGGTACATAGATCATCATCCCAGAAACTTGTTTATTGACTTTATCTTTTGAAGTATGAGCCACCAACATAGCTATACTTTATAGTTATCACACATCTTGTGTTTCCTTGTGAACGTTGCAGTATTGGTCATTACTTTTCTTCTGCACGATAATCTTTTTTTTTAAATATATATTTTTATTGTTATTTATGTCTTTTACATTTTGTATTCCCCTTTGGTAGCCCACCACCAATTCACCCGTGATCCATCTTCATGGTCCCTTGTGTTCTTTTCTATTCCATTTTGTGCCCTTTTCCTTCCCTCCCTCCGGCTCCTTCCTCCCTCCCTCCCCCCCCACTGATTGTCTCTCTCCCACCC